>CANYBF012014934.1:0-11642 GCA_948192965.1 Dalechampia spathulata
TCTCCATCACTACTCTAGCTCACTCCCAGGGTACCTAAACCTCATTTCACACATATACACTTCTATATCCTCAATTGCATCATAGTCTGCCCCTTATACTCCAGGAAAAACACAGTTCTCAATAAGGCGGCAACCATCTAAGCTACCCCGAAACATCATCTTTTTCCTAATTCTCATCTGATCTCATCACATCCCAACCCAGCAATTATTCCATAAGACACACACACAATCAAATAAGCAACGTCCCTTACAATCATCAATCACATACATACACAGATAGATACATGTACATTCTATCATTCATACACACTAGTATAAAACTACTAGGGTCTCTAATGTGGATGTGACAGATGGACCCAGAAGTACAAGGAAGACTTTCTTATATCAAGCATTATTAGCTAATCTAATATCAAAAGGAAATATAACTCTAGCAACAACAATTTCAGATGTAGTAGCATAAATAATATTAGGAGGAAGGATAACACACTCTAGATTCAACATTTCATTCAATCCAGCAAAAGTAAGATTATGTGATATATCAAAGTAGAGTGACTTAGCAATATTGTTACGTAAAGCCAATATAATCATGTGGGATGAAGCACCAATGGCTAAGAAATATGTCGTGGAGATAACTGATAGAATACTTAGAGATATAATGAACACCAATGATCCATTTGATTGAAAAGTGATGATATTTAGAGTTGACTTTATACAGGTATTGCCAATGGTCCCCAAAGGAACAAGGTAAGAAACAGTTAATGCAAATCTGGTAACATCATATTTTTAGAATAAAATGAAAGTGCTCAAATTGATAAATAACACGTGAGCTAGATTAGATGTAACATTTAGTGATTTCTTTCAAAGAGTGGTAGATGGGGAAAAGTCTATAACTCATAATGGAAACATAATCATACCAGATAAAATGGTGATGCAAAATGATGGAAAAGATTCATGCGAGAATGCATTGATATAAAATGTATTTCTTGATTTTTTTGAGAGCTCAATATCATCAGAATACATGAAAAATTGTACAATATTGATAACGAAGAATGAATATGTGGATAAACTAAATCAGATGATAATATATATGTTCCCGCAAGAGACTCAAGTATACCTTAGTTATGACCATGTAGTTGATGATGTCAGCACCAATTATTAAAAAGAATTTATGAATAGCTTACAATCAAATGGAATCCCATCACATAGACTACAGTTGAAAGTTACTTACCCAATAATACTTTTAAGGAATTTTAATGCATCAAATGGATTGTGCAATGAAACTCAAATGATATACAGAATATTTGGAAAAAATGTCATACATGCTGAAATAACAGTTGGTCAACATGTTAATAGATAAATGTTACTATTAAGAATACCACTTAATCCACTAGAAGGTGAAAAAATATTCGTTCCAATTTAAAAGGAAGCAATTTCCAGTACGATTGTATTTTACAATGACTATAAACAAGATATAGGGATAAACAATACTAAATGTAGGAGTATACTTGCCAAAAGATGTCTTTCCACATGAACAATTATATGTTGCATTATTAAGAGCGATTTCAAGCTCAACAATAAAGATATTAATCAAAAAGGATGATTTAAAAAAAAGGAATCGATATATACAAAAAATGTAGTCTATAAAAAGGGTTTACTATCAAATAGATAAATAAATATTTATTTTCATTTTTTTGAATGAATGCATGAAAATATTATATAAACAACATTTTAAATAAGTGTATAATACTTAAATGTCAAATATTAATTTAAAATTATAAAAAATATTACTATGATAAAAAATTTGAAAAAATGAAATATAAAATTATTACCAAATGATGAGTCAAAAAAATCGTACTAACATGCAGCACACATTATGAAACTCTAGTTATTATAATATCTTCTTAAGCATAGTTCTCATACTTTTATTTTCAAATAAATGTATTTTCATGTATAAATTAAGCATTTCTCATACTTTTTACTTTGCATTCATTTAAACCATTTAGCTATAGAATTTTGCATTTTAGAGTGTAGTTTGTTAGTTTCATGCATTTTAGTCTTAATCATAGACTTTTTTTCTTATGTAACTATTGCATAGAAACTCTTTGAATCATATTTTTATAGGATTAGTAGAGTGG
This sequence comes from Dalechampia spathulata, assembly GCA_948192965.1. Classification (NCBI taxonomy): domain Eukaryota; kingdom Viridiplantae; phylum Streptophyta; class Magnoliopsida; order Malpighiales; family Euphorbiaceae; genus Dalechampia; species Dalechampia spathulata. The sequence goes on from CANYBF012014934.1 coordinate 2,136, forward strand.
TTTATGTATAAAATTTATGTTTTCATGTAGCATGAGTCATGTTGTTGGTCTTCAATTGGCATGCATTGTTGGGTATTTAAACAACACGAGTCGTGTCAAGGATAATACAACTCATGTTGGCCTCGATTTAGGTTATATTTCATTATACAAGCTCAACATGACTCGTGTTGACTTTTTTTACCTTGAATTTTCATGTGTTTTAACCCCCGAATGTTAACCGTTTGATCATTTTTTGACAGGACATAATGATACATATGAAAATACCATTTTCTTAATAGTTTTACATGCAATATATAGCAAAAATAGAGGGTGACGATCATTCCACAGTGTAGTTTAGATTTCTCTCTCTGGAATCACTTAATTAGGTTTTAAAGCTTTTGTTTCTCATCTAATCATCCTTTAATTGTATTATTTAGCAATTCCTCAAGAGATTGAATGAAGATTGGAAGTAGTAAGATGAAGAAGGAGAAATGAAGTGAAGCACGAAGAGACCTAAAATGATTGAGAAACCTATAAGATTTCCATTTTCTTTTTTAGCGTAATTAACATGTATGATTGTAATCCTTACTCGTATTTTATCACTTATTAATTCCTTTTGTGTTATTATGATTTAATATTTTCTAGCATAGTGTTGAGACCTATGTTTATGAACGAAACACAATTCATTTTCTATTAATCAGTTTAGTATTCTTCATGTTCTTATGTTGTTTATATTGATTATGGTGTCATATTTGTTGAAAAGGACCCTTTAACTTGTTTGATTGCCATTTGGTTAATTAATTGCTTTGAAAGAATAATTAATTAAACGAAATGAACATAAGAATATCTTCAAATTAATTACCTAGACGTAGAAGTGTTGGAAGTGTGTCTAATCACTAAAAGTAATCTATTAATCATAAAAAATAGATGTTAGCTTATTTTTAGTAAGTAATTCATTCTTTAAAAGGAGAATTTTTATATTATGCACAACCTCGATGAATGCTTAAGAATGATTAAGTATTATTTTTATGTTAGTTCTTCAAAAATATAATCTTGATCCTAAATTTATGTATATTAATATAGTAGGCTTATATATTAATCAATTTAGAATTAGTTGAACTTGCATGTATGTTTACTTATATATTTAAAAATTAATGAATCATTAATTTAGTATTTGTTTAAATAATCAAGAAAATCAATGACTAGCACTTAATCACTTTTGATCCTAGAAAACGATATCCTTAAACTTTCCTGATGATCTATACTTTGTAGGAGCATATTTAAACTAAGAAATTATAAATGTAAAACTTATTAAATTCACATATAGATTTTATATCTTAAACCAACACCTAAATTCATAATTAACATGATTTATAAATTTGAAATCAAAATAAATATAAAATATTCATAATTAAATTTATATTGTTATTAATATATTTTAATTTAATTTAAATATAATTTATAAATTATATGATATTTCCGAGAATTTACAAAATATGGATTGACATGAAATGCGGATTGATATTATTAATAATATGTTTTAAGAATTTTAATGGGTTTTGTCTATTTTTATTTTAAATCACTCATATAATAAAAAATAAAAAGATATTGCTGACTCATTTGTTTTCTTTTTCCTTCTTTTACAGTCTGCAACTTTTCTTTTTTTTTTTTTCCTTTTCTTTTATCTTTTCTGAGTCTATGGTATAATTGGGAGTAACAGCAAATTAATGTAAAAAGCCATGAACGTCGATGAAGAGGACGAGAGGTGATACGCGTCAGGGTCCGGCGAATCAAATTCTAAAACACGCTGCTGTCATTATCCATTGGAAGAAGCATACTTTTTGGTATGCTTTAAAAGTACAAGTTGTTAAAGTGGGTTGGTATGCATTATTAGTTTCTGATTGCAGTTGGAAAATCTGTCCATTGAGTTATTGCATCATTTGAGATTTGATCGATGATTTTGTTCGGAGCCAAGGAGAAGGTGAGTTGGATGGTGATGGTGCTTTGAACGAAATGGAATCTTGGATTCATGACCAACTTGACATTGCAGAAGAGTCTTTCTTGATTACAAGAATCTTTTCCTTGTTATATTTCTTTCTTTTCTTCAATCCATTACATTACTCTTTTCTCTTGCGGGTTTTACATTTAATTCAAAATCTGATGCATCACAAAAGAACCACCGTCATTCGTATATGTGAACCTCTAACGGTTCAAGATTTCTGCAAGCAAGAGCTCAACACCATAACAATGGCTAAGATTACAGAATAATGTACAAAGATACCATCTTCTCATGTCAGTAAATGCGTCAATGAGTAAACACCCTTCGGAGGGAGGAAGAGGAAGAAGCTGTGACCAAATTTAGATAGACAGGCAAAGTCAAAAGAGTCCAACTCTTTGAAGTAGGATCCAAATGAAGACCAGCAGCATCCGCACTATCATGCATGCAACTCGATTGAAAGATAAACGTCATGATTTCCTAAATCACAAAGTCTACATGATTTAACTAACCAATCTTCCCTCCAATCATCCCAACGTTATTTTCTTTTTTCCTTCTATTATTCTTTTTTTTTTTTTTAAATACATGTAGTATCGAAGGATTCACTATGAATATCCAAAAATTTAGAAAATGCATAAATGGAATAGATTAATATTCATTTTAACATTTTGTAATGCATGAAATTTCTATAAATTTTCCTTATGGAATTTCTTGTCACCCCAACGATCTTAATCTGAAATAGTGGAGCAATTGTTAACATACACAGAAATTCAAGGTAAATGTTAAATTCTGCCATTTTCACCATTTGCACATCTCCCTTCAACCTCAAGAATCCTCACAATTTCCATGCACATAAGAGACACGCGTTTCTTAACCTCATAATAAAACCCTACTGTCTACGTTGCTTGACATGTACTTGATCCACTACCTGTTTCTTTTGCGTGCTTCCCTGCTTAAAATGGTGGAAATCCGACACGCAATTTCTCAGATTCAGGTTTTCTCATTCTATTTATAGATTACATTCACTCGCAATTCCCCCGACTACACTTCGCCTGAAACTGATTGCAGATTTCATCCTCACCAGCAACTGAGACATGGAAGGTATCTCTACTTCTCCATCTGTGTTTAATCATTCTGATTACAATTAAGCTAAGCTATTAGAATGCATATACTCTAAGATTACTTGAAATCCTAACTTGCTTACGACATGTTGCTTTCGTCAGTTTATCATAGTTCCCGTGTTTCCTCCATTGAGAGTGAATAATTGACTTGGTTAAAGAGCCTTGAATCCTAATCCATCCCTTTTGAAATGGAATGATATTCGCTGAGTAGTTCATAGCTCATTATTCTGATTCTCATGGAACTTAATCAGGAATTATTCTAGACATTATAATATGCATAGATTGATTCTATATAAAAATTATAATAGGATTAACGAAGAAAAGCTTTTGCATATCATTAAAAAGTGATTGTGGAACAAGCAATTGGATTGAGACCCTTCCTTATTTGCATTTGATTGCTATAAGAACATTTCATCTCTCTCTCTCTCTCTCTCTGCATCATCATTACTCTAAGACAATTACACGTAACATGGACCGGAGATTTCGATCTCCTGGATCCAGCAGGACCAAAATTCAACTTTTAATTCTTGATTTATATAATGATATTTAAATCATGGCATTGCAAATTAAGAATTATTACAGAAAGAAATCCTAGAGTGTCTTGAGGACCAAGATTTTTGTGTCTTTAACATTAACTTGTCATTTTCCATATGTTGTTTCTTGACAACTGTCCTAGGAAATCACATTATTCTCATTGGCTCAGGACATGCTATAAAATAACTCAAATAGCCTTACATTAAATTCATTTTATTTACAATTAAACTAAATTTTTTATATATTACAAGTTTTTTTTATCAAATTTAATAAATATGATTGTAAAATAAATTATTCATTATTTTATTTAAAATATAATATTTGATAAATATTTATAATTTTACATTAATAATGAAATTATTAATTTAAATAATATAGACTGTTAGTTTTCGTTCATTTTCTTCGAATTTGAATGGTCCTCACTCCTCATATTGTCAATTTCCAGGAATTTTCAGAACATGGATTGACATGAAATACGATTTGTTATTATTAATAATATATTTTAATAATTTTACTGGATTTTATTTATTTTTATTTCAAATCATTTCTAGAAAAAAATAATAAAAAAGATATTGCTGACTCATTTGTTTTCTTTTTCCTCCTTTTACAGTCTGCAACTTTCTTTTTTTTTTCTTTTATCTTTTCTTAGTCTACAGTAGAATTTGCAGTAACAGTAAATTAATATATATTATTATAAAATAAAAAAAAAGCCATGAGCGTCGGTGAAAAGGACGAGAGATTATACACGTCACAGCCCGGTGATTTTATGGCTTCCATGCTTCACGTTTTATTCTATTTTAAATGCGACTTCCACGCCACGTAACCGTGTCAATTACAATAAACACCCAATGCACGGAAGCCACGTGTCACATCAGTGCTTTTTGATACTTTTGCCGTAAGCTTCTTATGGAGCAAGGGGAAGAAGCTGTGACCAAATTTAGATGACAGGCGAAGTAAAAAAGAGTCAAAACTCTTTCAAGTAGGACCTACCTACATGAAGACCACATCAACAACATCATGCCTGGATTGAAGGCTAAACACCATGATTTCTAAAATCACAATGTCTACATGATTTAACTAACCAATCCTTCCCCCCAGTCACCCCACCATTGATTTTATTGTTCGATAGATTATATAATGAAAAGTATCGGAATTTGAATTCTAAATATGTTGGGGTTTACTAATGGTCAAAGATGAGGAGGACATGATGAGACTGTGATCAGATATGGAGGTAGAAGAACACGAAGGTACAATGCTTTATTCTTTGTTTTTTTCTCGTATAGGAGAACCACCACACAAACCGCACCTTGCAACCACTATTCTTGAATTCCCAAAACGAACATGGCAAACGACAACACAATATCCAAAATTTATAATATACAAAAATGTGGAAAAGATTGATTTAAGACAAAAAGCTGGTAATATTCCAAGAAAAAAAAAAGCTGACAAGAACTTGCATGTCCTAAAGATTTCTTTATTTGCATGCAAATACATAAATTGAGAAGAGGAAGAAACAAAGAGGGAGGGAGTCTGCGTCTGATCTATTTTCAAGATTTATTTTATTTTTATTTTGGTTTCTTGAGATTGTAAGTGAAAGGGAAAGAAGCTTGCGCTCAAAGCACACTGCCCTTTATTGTGTGTTTCTTTTTGTAATTTTAATTTTATCATCCTTCAAAGAATGGAAGCAAAGCATCTCTCCTAAATAGGCTATTGCCACACCGCCATATTGTCTTTGCTTTTCCTTGCAAGTATCCTCCTACGTACCTTTCCTTTCCTTGGAATGTACAAGTTTCTTTTTCAGCTCTGTTTTCTACCATATAATAATAATGTATTTGAATTTTTATTCCTGCTATAATCTTTAAACCCCCTAAAGTTTCGAATCTCTCGTTGGTTTTTCTTGCCATTAATGAGGTCAATATCCACTTGGAATTAAATGCCATCGTCTTCTCTCTGTTTTGTTCTGATGTGGATGTTTTATATATAACTACCCATGTATTTAATTCATGGGCACTTGTTCTTCTAGCCCTTTTCTTTTGAACTTCCTCTAAGTTTTCATGTCTGCCTGAATTCATGGGTACCTTTGTCTTTGATGGTAGATTTTCGCATTTGAGCTTCATTTCTGAACCAATTTGTTCTTCTTACTTCATTCATTAAGAAGCTTATTATACAATTTTCTGTTTTCGTTTTCGTTTTCCTTTTCACTCCAAGATTGAAGTTTGTCAAATTCGATAGATATGTATCGGCTTTACTAAAAGTTTCACTTGCTTTTATGGAAATTGTTCATTAGCATCTTCTGTGAATTTCTGTTGTTGTTTCTTATACATTCTTTCTCTTTAACCTTTATTAATTGCTTCACAACTGTTTAGTCCATCCCCATCTGGTATCATCAAAATAACATATTCTTTCAAGCAAATTCCGTTTCTTGCTGCCTATTCTTTTGTTGGTTATATACCTATTTCATTTCATTCAACTTGCTTATAATCCCAATTCATCTTCACTTTCTCCCTTCTTTGTGAAATTTGGAATTTTTTGCTACCTACCATTACCAGATCATCAAACTTAGTGAGTGCACAAACAGAGAAGTACAAGTGACAAAAAATGAGTTTTATAACAGGATCCACGAAAAATACTTGGCATCCATCCGCGACTGCTGATACAACCGTACCAAGTTACTGGCTAAACTGGAGATTCCTTCTTTGTGTCATCTGGGTCTTAGTCTCGATGGTTAGTGCTTCAATTCTTATACGGAAAAATGAAAACTTTCGAAAAGCGCCACCAGATAATGGAGAGAATAAGGAAGACACAGAAGCAGATTTATATGAAGATGAAACTTGGAAACCATGCCTCAAAGGAATCCACCCTGCCTGGTTGCTGGTTTACAGAGTTTCCGCTTTCTTGGTGCTTTTGGTCTTGTTGATTATTGCCGCTCTTGTGGATGGAGGCAGCATTTTTTACTACTACACGCAGTAAGTCATTCCTTTCTCTTTATTGTATCTCGCTCTTGGTTAAAATTCTATTAGGATGAATTCGAAGAAGAAAAAAACAGAAAAAGATATAAATTTTCTGGTTTTCAAAAGTCATTTTATCTCTTCCCTGTTGATGTTTTCAACTACGGATTGATTGATGATCTTTGTCGGTTCTGAACAGGTGGACTTTTACTTTAGTCACCATTTACTTCGGGGTAAGTACAGTTTGTGCCTTTGGAAAGCCCTTAATAATCAGTTTACTCTTTAATAATCAGTTTACTCTGTTTCTATGTACTGTGCTTATGATTTGATTGTCATTTATAGCTTGGATCGTTCCTCTCCATCCGTGGATGTTACCGCTGTCATAAAAGGATTGGTGGGGATAGAGTAGGTAATGTAGAGGTGGATTCAGAGCAAGGAAATTGTGCAACTCCTGAACCTGCAGAAAGCTCTCATACCTCCTCCATGGAAAAGGGAAATGGTGGCTCTACTGCCTCCGGAGAACAACTTGACACGCGGTTACCAGCAGGGAAATTGGTTTTTGTCTTTCAGATAATTTTTCAGGTAACCCATTTTATACTAAGACTTCAAGTAAAGTTCTATGAGCTATTTTTCATGATGCTCTCGCCATCAACTTGTCAGCACATCCCGGATAACATGGTTTTGCTTATTTGGTTTGGCATTTCCTTGTCTTGGAACAGATGAATGCAGGAGCTGTTATGCTCACAGATTGTGTATTTTGGTTTGTAATCGTTCCATTTCTTGCACTCAAAGATTACCACCTAACTGCCGTAAGTCTCACTCGATTGCTTCAAGCCACATTTTGTGATGAAAATAATGGGTTGAATTAATAAAACAGAACAACATTAATGATGCAAGTGCTCTTTCTTTTACATGACACAGCTGGTGATAAGTATGCATTCAATGAATGCTATTTTCCTGCTTGGCGATACTTTCTTGAATAGCCTGGTAAGCTTCTTTTGCATCAGTCACGAATGATTTCCAATCTTTACATGAATTTGGTGTTGATTTCCATTTCTTTCGCAGCGTTTTCCCTGGTTTAGAATTGCATATTTCTTCATGTGGACCATAACATACGTCGTATTCCTGTGGATTCTCCATGCCTGCGTTAGAATCTGGTACAATAGTCTCTCTTTCCGGGATTAAAACAAGATGTTTTCCCATTGTTATGCAAATGCTAAATTTCTATCGTCCTGTCTTCAGGTGGCCATATCCATTCCTTGACTTATCATCTCCCTACGCACCCTTATGGTACAAACTCTTAACAAAGATACACACAATCTGCAGACTTGATTGTCGTTATATACTAACACATATTCATCGTCTGAAATTGAAGGTACTTCATCGTGGCTGGGATGCATATTGCATGCTATGGTGTTTTCACTTTCATTATAAAGCTTAAACACACTTTATTCTCAAGATGGTTTCCTGACACCTATCAGAGCAGAAGGAAGATGGGGACGAGAAACTATGGCAGCTAAACAGGGTTTCAACTGTCTTGCCGGAAAATGTGAATGATCAGTTTGGGGAGATGCAGAAATAGAATACAGGAAAGTGGAAAGACCACAGCTCGCACAAGTGGGTGATAACATTCTTTCTTTTTTCTGGACGAAACTGACGAGCAAAGGAATATTCAGATTGGGAGTTTTGGAAACAATGGTGAAGTAGGAAGGCAGCAATATATAACAATGTATATTCAATGTTAGAGCGGCAGAATTGTAACTACATATACTGGAATTCATGCAATGCAATTGCTTTCAATCCTCGTTCCCAATTCTACTCCTCGGTTTTTGTTTGGGCATTTTACATTTTTATTGATAAAAACTATAAAAATTAACAATTTAGGGTAGAAAGCAGAAAAATTACAATTTTAGGGTGAAATTTATTCTGGCCGCCGATCAAACCGGTAGTCGTACGATGTGACATACACGTATGAAAATGGTATGATGGTATGAGTATGTGCATGAGAGAGAGTGTGGCTGGCCGGCCGTTTAACCGGCGGCCAAAAGGCATTCCCACCCCCTCCCTCCTGACAGAGCCCCCCAACCCTCCAACCCCTTCACGTGGTTCCCCCCTTCCCCCTGACAGCCCCCAATCCTCCCCCTCTGCAGCCCTACCCAACATATAATTATTATTAAAAAAATATTCATTCATATAATAATTATAATAATCATAATAATAAATTATATATAATAAAATATTATTATTATTAATAAATATTCATTCATATAATAATTATTACAAAAACATTAATATAACTAATATTTATAAATAATTATACTATTACAAATAATAATAATATTTCTAATGTAATAATACTAATGATATTACTATTATTATTATTATTATTACTATTATTATTATTATTATTTCAAATGTAATATCAATAAGAATTATTAATATTAATTATTATTTCTGTCACACCCAGCTCACCGGGAGTAACATGCTCCCGTAGAATATACAATGATTTCCCCTTCAAGGAAACCATCATACACCCTACAAGGGATAATCGTTACCTAAGTATCATACATGTGATACTAATAAGCAAGGGCAATCAGGCAAAATACGCAAAGCACATCATGACATATACCTCTATTACAATCATTGCCTACTAAAAGCTAAATAATTAATTACACATACTTATTTATTATCCTAAGTCCCTGCCTTCATATAACCTCGCTGAATGGTTGCCTTGGGATCCGTGTTCACCACTCTGCTACCACCTGCGTCCATCAAACGACAAACGCTGAGTATATAACTCAGTAGTGCTACAATCTTAATTAAACACTCATATAAAGAAATAACAAGATACGACAAACCTCTTAACCACTAATGAGCAGGCGATTACCTGCATACATGAACACCTTCAAGTCTGTCCTCTACAGGACGA
>CANYBF012015748.1:0-11564 GCA_948192965.1 Dalechampia spathulata
ATATAAACCATTATTTTTCAAATAATATAACATTGATAATAAATAATAACTAACATATATATAATTTATCAAATTATTTTTTCCATAACAAATCACAAATATAATAATATACATAATAAATAGTAAATCTAATATATTTAAGTATGCAAAAATTTTTTTAAAAATACTACCTTTGTTGTTGCTACCACCACCCACCGCTGGTGACTCCTTGCTGCCTACGACTGCCACCACCGCCACCACCGGCCGGTCACTGCTTGCTGATCGTCACCGCCACGCTCACCGGAAGAACAGGAGGGAGGCTAAGGGGAGGGGGAACGGGGGAGGGGAGGGGAGGAGAGGGAGGGGAGGCTCGGGGAGGGGAGAGGGAAGGGGAGGGAGGGGAGAGGGGAGGGGAGAGGGAGATGGGAGGGGAGGGAGGGTCTCGTAGGCAGAGGGGTTAATTAGGCACTTGGCCGCCAATGGAACCAGCGGCCAAGTCAGTGTGCCAGACGCGTCAGGAATCTTGCAGGGGTTACAGTTGGCCGCTGGTCAAACCAGCAGCCAAGTCGAGCTGTCCAAGCCCTCCTCGCCACCTGTCGCCACGTCAGTTGGCCGCTGGTCAAACCGGCAGCCAACTCCAAAAACACACTAAATCGGGAATTATTTTGATTTTCACACCAAAGGAAGAATTTTTAAAAAAATTTGCACCAATTTGGGAAATTGCCCCATGTATTGATGTGGCTTGAGAATGAGGCTGCCATGCAAGCTGGACGCCAGTCAAAGCAACGATCACAGGACATGTCAGATACGTGTAAAAATTTCCTGACATTCTGTGCAATCATCTGCTGCAGCAAACTGAACTGCTACATGTCACATTTTAACTGGATCGAACATCCTAGCTGCCATTAATAGCGGCAGCCAAACTTTAATATCTACCAACCCCACCCTTTTTCCCTTCCTCATTTCCCTCTCCCCTCTAATTTTTTTCACTCATTTTCTTCAACCCACCAAAGCTCCTCCCTCCTCTCTTCCCCTCTTCCCCTCTTCTTACAATTTTTTTTCATTTTTAACAAAAAAAAAGAACATAAACCATCACTGAGTTATTTTATTTCGTGGTATTTAAAAGGCAGATTTACATTTTGATTGTATTTTTTGGATCTTGAAGTAAGTTGATAATTTTTAATTTATTTGAAATTATTATGTTAAATGTAAGTATTTAATTTATTTTTTAACATGTGAACATTTATTTAGGATGATGATATTGTTTATTTAGTATGTGTATTATTTATTTAGGATGATTATTGTTTATTTATATATATTGATATGATGATTAAATGTATTTAGTATCTAATTATTAGATAAGTATTTTGTAATTATTATGAAATGTTGTTGATTATGATTTAAACATGTAAATATATTTGTTAGATATATTAAATGTTATATAAAATATAATGAATTTTTTTTAAAAGAAGGAATGAAAAAATTGGGAAATTAAATTTGTTAAATAGTTAAAATTTATTAAAATAATTACTGTTTTTAGGGTGCTTTTTAGGGATGTGAAGAAGAAGTTAAATAATTTTTGGAAATTATATGAAATTAATAAATATAGTAAAAAAGTAAATTAATTATTTGTAATAATTATGTATTTTTGTTGAAAATAAAAAAATAAATTTCGGAAAAATTGAAATTAATAATTAGGGGAAAAATATAAAATAAGAATATATGAGAAAAATTAAATTAATAATTGTTGCAAAAATTTAAATTAATAACGTTTGGAAAAAAATGAAATGAATAATTATTGGAAAAAATAATTTTGTTATGTTAAATTAATATATATTTTTGAAAAATAGTAAATTAATTAAAACTGTAATATATTTTTGGTTCATTCTAATATAATGAATGTGATTTTATTAATTTAAGAAAGAGAAGAAAAATAAACATCTAATAATTGCTGAAATGGTATTAGAAAAATATTATAAATAGAAAATATATATGAATATATTTAGAAGCAATTAAGTTTGAAAAAAATGTAAGTTAGTTAGTGAGAATTGAAAATTGGAATGAAATTAAAAAATTGAATATTATATAATGATTATTGAAGTAATAATTGTTCATGCATTGTTACAGATAGATTGTGAGCAAGGATTGTAAACATTTGAGAGATCGAACGTAAAGGATGAGTAATATATTATATCTAGTTGAGAAATTAATTAATGAAAAAAATAATGTGTGCATCAAATAAAGAATAATAATTAACATAATATTAATATTGCTAGAAATTGTATTAAATTGGTAGAATTACGAGATTGTAATATATTTAAATTAATAAAAAAATGTATAAAAAATTATAACTGAAATGATATGTTTTAAATAATTAATATAAGGACAAATATGTTTTTAAATAATTAACATTATTTATTTTAAAATTCTTATATTTTTCGTGAAAATTACTAATGTGAATTAAATATGAGTGATAATTAATGTTTGAAATAAAAAAATGAAGTACATTTGTATTAAAATGTTAGTAATAAATTGTAATAGTTAATGCATTAATGTATGAAATATAAAATTAATCATTAAATAAAAATAGATGTAATTAATATGGTAAATTGAATAGAAAAAATGATACAAAAATTAATTAGAGGGATTTAATATATGAAAAATTATTTAGATTTGTATTACCATTGTTAATCTACTTAAATATATTATGTTATGTATTTTATTTGAAATTCTCCATGAATTGTATTTATATAATCTAGTTTGTACTCCTATTCTTTCTATCCTCTTCTATTTGTTATTTAATATATATGGTTATTTTATTTGTTATGATGGTTTGTTGGAATTTATATGTATGGTAATTGAATGGATGTAAAATGCATGTGTAGGAATAATTGATTAATTAACATGGTAAATTTCAATATAAGAGTTGTAAAGTTGGTGGCGATATTGATGTATGAGTTTCATATTAGTTTTATTATGTTAATCAATTAATTGTATTTCATACATTATAGATTTGCATTTTATCCCCAAAAAACCATGTGATTGTAGGTGAGGTACTACTTGTCACGGGTGGTGTCACATCCTCATTTTTAGTATACATTGTATTAATGCTTCGAGTGATGTAAATTGCTTCCTATACGATCATAATTTAGATGATGACATGGAGTTATAGAAAATGTGCTATTTAAAATGTGAATAATGTGATAATTGATAAAAATTATAATAACGATAGGAATATAATTAGCAAAATCACTGAATGACGATAATTTAAAGAAATATTATGTTGAGTACACCTAAAACATTTAAGTGTATTTGATTATGATAAATAATTAGACGTACATACAATCATGTATGATAATGTATGTACGTATGTAAATATAAAAATATGAAGAATTAAGATGAATTATAAGTGTATAATGAGTATGCATAATTTAATAATTATATATGATTAAGGTAAAGTTTAAATAATTAATATGAATGAAATATATACGTATACATTAGTATATATATGGTTAGAAGTATAATTAAATGTATAAACAAGTATAAGTATAAAGTATAGTATATGTCTACTATATTAGTATTATAATAATGTAAATGGAATGATGATGTAGGATGATATAATATTTATATAAGTTATTAAAAAATAATTATAAATGGTATTATGTATTATTAAATGGAGTAAATAAGAATATGATTAAATAAATTGAATATTCTATTGAATAAGTTAAGACTTATAGCATGATTAAATGAAAATGGTTAATTGAAATAAAGTGAGTGTATGAATAAGTATAAGAAGATATCTGATGATAATTAAATGACTTGCAATGAGTTATAATATTGAATAATTTTAAATAGAGTTATAAGATGTTATTGAATTAAGTTTATTTAACATAATTTTTAAATAACATGAGTTTATTGTATTAGTAATTAATGGGTAAGTAATGATAAAATTAAAAAGGTATGTTAAAAGAAGATAGGAGAGGATGTATTAACATAAATTCTAAATAAGTTAAGTTTTTGAATTTTGTTAAACAATAACAGTAATATCTAAATAAGATATTATTAAGAGACTAATATAAGTCCTGTATTTTTAAGGAATAAGATAATGACATAATTCATATAAGATTATGAATTAGAAATAAGTAATGTTTAGGTTGATAAAAGAAGTCTTTCACTTAAAGTAAAATGATGGAAAATTTAATAAAGTATAATTTCCAATAGTATGAAACCATATTAAATTGATATCATATACATGTTATGAATTGATTTGAATTATATGATATCTAATATAGTTAATAATACAAATGTACATGATAATATGGTTTTCCTAAATTTATGTTATGGTCAGTAAATAGATTAAACTGATATGTGATTAAGTAATTGACTGTTGTTCAGTGGTATGTGATTTCAAATGTGAATAATGAATGATTAATGATAGAATTAAAGTTATTAATTAAAGGTGAATATTAATTTATGATTTATGTGGTTCAGAGAGATATCAACACATTCCATTGGGGAATTTAAATAAGGAAAGGAAATTAGGTTTGTGCTATTTATTTGCTGAGGCCTTAATAATGGATCGACAGGTAAGTATTAACTTACCTTAATATTAACATGTGATTACATGTGTTATTTTATTACATTATGAATATAAATGATTAAAGATTAATTGAAAATGAATTTCATAGAGTATATTATACAATACATGATAATACAAACTATTTAATAAGGTTGATAATTTATGTTTATGTTATAAAGAAGTTATATGATGAGTATCTGCTTATTAAGATGTTATTATATTGTGATGATGGTTGATATATCTAGAATATTATGTAAGGGAATCAATGATGCATTATGATATTATGATCAATCATTTAAAGTTAACATATATGAAATTTTGAATACGGTGATATGGTGAATTTTGATGAATGATATGATTATCATTATAACTAATGATATAGATTGTATAAAGAGGTTATGCATGGTATTAAATTATGATGCTTATATATTCAACAAGACATCAAACATATTGAGTACATATCATGAAATGAATTATACAAGTAGGAAGGTATATTTATGAGATAGCTCAAAGATGTTATAAGATGGGAAAGTAAAGGAATAAAATGTTTCTAAAGATATGAGAAGTATAAGTTTATGGGATCTAGTATCCTAAAGGTATCAGAGATTGATGAATAATCATAACATGGTAATGAACGAGTTATTATATCTACAGTTTAGAATTATATTAAATAAGGTGTTATACCTATGATGTGCCATAATTAGAATGAATAGCTATTTGTGATTGATAATTGATGGTTATAATATCATGACCTATTAAACAAGGTCAATGATCAATATTTTAATGTTCTTATATTATGAGATGATCTTCGTCATGTTGGATGTCAATGAATGTATCAAAAGGATGATGAATGATACGTTATCATGTTGCTTACATATTTTCATCATAGCATCATGGCATAATGCATACATGACATGTCATGAAACATCAATGGGCATATTCATATTCATAGCATGACATGGAGAAATAAGGAAGGAGGAAAATGAGTGAATGTAAGGAAATGATAAATGGAAAGGTACTGGGCATTATGAAATGAATTCCAACAGGAAATAAATGGAAAGGAAAATGAAATGAATGTGAAATGGGTTCCAGTTTATTGAACCATAGAAATGACATGAAATGAAATGTAAGACCCAGTACCAAGTGCGTATATGAAATGGCCCAGTATATGAAAGGGCAATGAAATGAAATGTTACAGAAAAATAAGAAGGAGAATGCATAACATGAATGCATTCTCACAATCAAACATTATTATTCACATATCATGAAAGTTCAATGGATGAGAGGATGAAAGCACTATGAGTGTACATGTAGAAATGTTACAGAAACATGATGGTTTCTATATGGTATGTTATTCAAAGAAAGAATGCAGTTTATGGGAATTCTCAAAATCATGATGAAATGATATGATATGGGAAACAAAGGAAAGTACATAGAAAATTGATATACATAATACATACCACATTGCATTACTACATAATGATTCATATGTAATGATTGGAACTTATGCTCAATAGTAGAATGATCATGATGATGGAATGATGAATGCACAACAATTTTGCTTATATGGATATGTACATTGAATAATGATATACAATATGGTATGATGGTTAATGATACAAATGCATTCATAAAAAAGATATTGATAGTCTTAATGTAATGGGCATGGCTATGAAATACAATTATTGGAGCTCATGCTCATAATCAGAAATGTTATGCTGAGAGTGTGATATTATTCATTGATGCTATTTATATGCAAAATATTGATAGAAGAAATGATACATATTCCTAATTATTTTATGAATTATTATTGAAAGGAATACATGAAAAATTGATAAGATGGCATTTTTACTACTTGCAGAATTTAATATCATCTTGAAAATGTGATAGCAATGATGATGTTGGAATGGGACATATGATAAATCAATGTATATGTTGTTATGAAAATTATAGTGAACTAATGTTATATGATTATAGCATTTTAATGCTGATAACATGATGGTATAATATTATAGGGAACTTAATTACTGACGTATGAGTTTATGCTTATAAATAGCAATGATATACTAAGGAATTTTAGTGTGATATAGACAAGTTGGTAAATATAATGATTATACAATATGAACATATTATGAAAATATTTTCTAGTAATGAATTACTGGATAATGATATATGATAATTAATGAAGATTACATGTTATAAAACTACATCACTTAAAAGTAATTCTAAAAGGATTATAAATACAAGGAAATCAATGATGAGTGGTATGGCAATGAATTGATATATTATTGTCAGAATGAATTATGGTCTCAATATTTCAGTGAACAAATATTTGTGGTTATACATAAGAGATACAGAAAAATAATATGCTAAATGCCTATATGACATAGTTCTAATTATGATAATTAAGGTTATTAAAACTGTTATATAGATGACATATGTTTTACTATGTTTATGATTATAGCACCACTGAGTGAAATACTCAGCATTTATCATTTGATGAATGCAGGTTAACAGATGGTTGGATTGCACGGATCCTAAAGCACCAATTCAATAAGGCTCTCTTTTGATGGCAAGGACTTGGATCAATTTAAGGTTATATATAAAGTAATGTTTAATGCATTAAATATAAGGATGCATGTGAGTTAAAAATATTCTAAAATGTTTTTTCGCAAACTTAAAACATAGTAAGAATTTTATATGTATATAAAAAAAATTTACATCCCTTATAGGGTAATCAATGGTTTCCATTTATTGGAGATCATTAATTATTCTATGGGAGCATGTTACATCGCAGAAATGCATGACATGTAAAGGAGCATGTGACACCCAGGGTTGATGAGGGCGGGGAGTGAACATCGGTGCTAGAAAGAGTATGGACAAGGAGTAGCTCTTGACAAGCTTCTAGGTGGAGGGGCACATGAATGAACTGATCCCACCCCCGAAAAAGAGGGATCTTGAGATTGTGTAAAGATAGGGTTGCATAGTTAAGTGATTGAGATTATGCATGTATGGGACTATGCAATCAAGAACAGCTTAAGTGATTATATAGGTACTATCCATACCAACAAGGTGCACCTACCTTTTCGGTGCTCATTGTGTAAGAACTTCATAGTTAAGCATGCTTGGCTTGGAGCAATTATAGGATGGGTGACCTCTTGAGAAGTTTTCTCAGGAAGCATGTGAGTGAGGATAAAGCATGTTGTTTAGCTCAATTGAAAAATTATGTTTACTGCCTATAAAATAAGGGTTGTATAATGAAGAGTCTAGCTAAGTCCTTGCTGCTGAATGGTGGGATCCGTTTGCCATAGATAGAAAGGAGGTATGCTTATATAGTAACATGATTGTCAATGCTAGGAAAGATGGATTTGAATTTTAATACATACATGAGATAACTGATATATGAGTAAGTGATTGATGATGATTCAGTGATACTTAAATGTATGACATATTTGGTAATCATTGATGCTTGTATATGTATAAAAATACAAATAAGTGTATGCACAACAGAAGAAGGTAAGAGAAATGATGATTTGTGCACATTAAAGTATGGTTAAAGCATATATAAATGCATATGATCAAGATTGTTAAGGTATAAACAAAAGCTATATGAATGCATGTTATACAAATGGTATAATCTTATCTCAATTATATAGATAGATAAAGAACTATGTATGATAATATGTCATAATATTTATTATGATAATACGAATGGTTTATAATATTATTAAGCCATTGAGTTTATGGATATCCTATTGTGATATAAGTGCAAGAGTTATCTATGATTGATATTACATTGAGAATAATGACAAAATTGATGGATTAGTATAAAGAGCACACTTGAGCCAAATTATTGTTTAACTTTGTGTATATGATTAACAATATGTTTAAGACTGTGTTGGTATATCTATACATGTAAGATGAAAAGATGGCAACAGATATATGTTAAGATGTTAAATATGCATAAATGGAAACTATGGCAAAAATGAGAAAATAATGATTTATGGTCATCAAAGTGTGATTGGCATTTCAACGAAGTTATGTGCTATCTTACGCTTAGTAAAATATGAGTATATGCATATGTTATACTTTGTTGATATGAATGAAGATATGCTTATGAAAGTTATATAGGAAAGTGCTATGTTTATATGATGTTTTGATTAGACTTTATGAAGATGGTAAATGATGCATGTTCAAATGTATTTGACATTCATGATTAAGTTAAGATTAATGATAAATTATTTATATGTATAAAAGTGTAAATTATCACACAGGGTAAGAAACATCGAGGAAATGTGAATTCCACAATAAACAACAATATCCTCCTCGGTTTACAGGTAACCTAGATTAGAATTTCAATGATAAAATCTTAATTTAGGGGGAGAGAGTTGTCACATCCTCATTTTTAGTATACATTGTATTAATGCTTCAAGTGATGCGAATTGCTTCCTATACGATCATAATTTAGATGATGACATGGAATTATGGAAAATGTGTGATTTAGAGTGTGAATAATGTGATAATTGATAAAAGTTATGATAATGATAGGAATATAATTAGCAAAATCATTGAATGACGATAATTTGAAGAAATATTATGTTGTGTACACCTAAAATATTTAAGTGTATTTAATTATGATAAATAATTGGATGTACGTATAATCATGTATGAAAGTATACGTACATATGTAAATATAAAAATATGAAGAATTAAGATGAATTTTAAGTGTATAATGAGTATGCATAATTTAATAATTATGTATGAACTAGGAAAGGGTATAGATAAATGAGGTAAAGAAATTAATAATTAATTAAATGTACGTGCAATCATATATTAAAATATACATACGTATGTAAATGTAAGAAAATAGAAATTAAGATGAATTTTAATTAAGAGTATATATAATGTCGTAATTAAATATGATTAAGGAAAATTTACATAATAAATTAATGTAATTATGATGTATGTATATATATATATATATATATATATATATATACAGATTAGTGTATAAATGGAACGTATAAATAAAGTATAAGTGATGTATTTGGTAAGTATTAGAAATGTATAAGTGTAAGTATAATGTGGTATTTAAATATGTATTGGTATTAATATGTGTTTTTATAATGGAATGAATAAAATATTATATATATGATATATATAATATAAAAAGGAATAAGTAAATAAGAAAGGAAATAATTAAAGTGTAAGAAAGTAAATAGAAAATGATTATGTGGATATTATGTGAGTGGGATTTGAAAATAGTTGTTGACCCTGACTTTTCATCATTGTATAATTTTGAATCTTTGTTGATTCGGCTAGGATTTAGTCCCCGGTATCGATCCCGATTATGCTTATAGGCCCCCATGTCTTCCTCTGTGTGTTCTGTTGTATAGAACATTTCAGAATTGGTAGGGGCCACCACGGTGCCTGGCGGGACCCGCCACTTATTCTGAGTGCTCTGTACATGCAGAACACTCTTCCCTATTGCCTACGTAAGGTAAATCACTTGAAATGCAAAAACATTACATTTTTGACCCTGGGTACTATTCATCATGAATAGTATATAGGTGGGGCCCACTAAATAGAAGCGGGGCCCGCAGCCTCAATAGTCCACTCTGTGTATTCTGTACTTATAGAATACATTTTCCAGTTGCCTTACGCAAGGCATAGCGCTTGGCATCGCAAATGCCATATTCCGGGCCCACTATGTTGTGGGGCCCACCTAGCAATAGCGGGACCCGCTACCCCTATTTCCTATTCTGTGTATTCTGTACTTACAGAATACATTTCACACCTGCCTACGTGTGGTAGGATACACAGAATGCAAAATATTGCATTTTGGAACTAGGTTACTATTCATTATGAATAGTATGCAAGCGAGACCCGCTTTCCCCAACTAGCCGTTTCAGTGTATTCTGTACTTACAGAATACATTCCATTGCTGCCTTACGCAAGGCACATCTCGTGGTACCCCGAATGCCACGTTTATAGGCTCACCTCGCTGTGAGGCCCACTAAACACTAGTGGGGCCCGCTTCCCACTACCATCCGTATTAATGCATTCTGTATGCACAGAACGTATCCTATTTGCTGCCTTACTGGAGGTGACACGCTTGGCATGCTATTTGCCACTTTCCAGGCCCCTTTTGTGTTGTGGGGCCCATAAGGGTACTATTCATCATGAATAGTACCCAGATGGGCCCACCGCCCAAATTCACTAATTTGAGTGTTCTCGACGCGTAGAACACATTTCCACTAATACCTACGTGAGGCACGACCCACGGCATCCCGTGTGCCACATTTTAACCTTAATGGGCCTATTGGGCCCAATTTGGGCCCATTTAGCAAAACTCAATGTTCGGGGCCGAATTTGAGAAAACTTATAGCTGCAAAGTTTCTCGAAATGTCGTTTGCATTTTTCTGGACATATGGCATGCATCCCGTTCTGCCCGTATTTGGTCGAAAATACAACGTGCGTAGCGCATAGCCCTATAGGCTACGCACGTTGCATAGTAAAGACGTTTGGTCGAGAGCCTTCTCGGGACCGAATTTGGAAATTCTTCTACAAAGTTGTTTCTCACGTCGAATAACGTTTATACGCTTCGGGCGCATCTCGGAAGTGACCGCAGTGGGCCCTACGTAAGGGTTTCCAAACTATATGCACGCGCATATAGACCTATGTGCGCAGCATATAGGCTATGTGCTGCACACGTAGCCCTATATGTGATGCACATTGGTTTAGGATTTTTCAAATCCGGGCCAAAATTACAAAATTGCCATGCCCAAAAATTACTCTATAAATATAGAGCTCAGGGTAACATTTTGGGGATCCCGAAAATTGCATTTGGCAAGGCCAAACTCTACAAAAATCACTCTAAAAATTAATTAAACACTTAATTAATTTTTCCTAAGGATTTAGAGACTAATTAACCCTAGTTAGGCTCCCTAAGCTCAGAAACAAGGAAGATCAAGAAGGAAAAGCTGCTGGAATAAGGTAAATCCTC
>CANYBF012016328.1:0-15148 GCA_948192965.1 Dalechampia spathulata
CTTGTAATGTTTAATGAAAATAGTGGTATCCGCTTTTCCTTTATCAAAATCGTGATCAATAAGGAATATGCTTAACCTATCATACCAAGCTCTAGGGGCTTGTTTAAGGCCATATAAAGCTTTGGTAAGTTTAAAAACATGATTTGGAAATTCAAAATCCTCAAAACCCGGAGGTTGTGCCACATACACTTCCTCATTTATAAAACCATTTAGAAAAGCACTTTTGACATCCATTTGAAAAAGTTTAAAATTCATATGAGATGCATATGCTAACAACATTCTAATTGCTTCTAATCTAGCTACGGGGGCAAAAGTCTCATCAAAAGCTATACCCTCTTCTTGACTATATCCTTGTGCAATAAGTCTAGCCTTATTTCTAATGATCACTCCATCCTCATCCAACTTATTTCTAAAAACCCATCTAGTACCTATAATTGATACATCCTTAGGCTTAGGCACTAAAGTCCATACCTTATTTCTATCAAATTGGTTTAACTCCTCTTGCATTTTTATGACTTAGGCACTATGTAGCATTTGCATCCAAATACTCTAAGGTAAGAAATTCTTGGTTTTCTACCAATCCATAGCTCATAAGGAGTTTTGTTTAAAATTGGTCTTAAATGGACTCTATTTGTGACATAACAAGCGGTATTGACCGCTTCCGCCTAAAAGTATGAAGGTAATCGATACTCATTAAGCATAGTGCATGCCATATCACAAAGAGTCTGGTTTTTTCTTTCAACTACCCCATTTTGTTGAGGATTTCTAGGAGATGAAAAATTGTGATTAATGCCTAGTGATTCACAAAAAGTTTTAAAACTTTCATTTTGAAATTCTTTTCTGTGATCACTTCTAATAGATGAAATATAATACCCTTTTTCATTTTGCATTCTTTTAGTGACATTTTGAAAAGCTTCAAAAGCATCATCTTTATGAGCTAAGAATGATACCCAAGTATACCTAGAGTAATCATCAACAATAATAAATGCATAATGCATACCACTTAGACTAGCTATTCTAGTAGGACCAAACAAATCCATATGCAAGAGTTGAAGAGGTTTGGTAGAGGTTACCTTATTTTTGGCCTTAAATGAAGATTTTACCTGTTTTCTCATTTGGCAAGCCTCGCATACCTTGTCTTTAGCAAATTTGATCTTTGGAAGTCCTACCACATGCTCGTCCTTCCCGAGATCGTTGATGCTATCGAAACTGGCATATCTAAGCCTTCTATGCCACAACCATGAATCTTCACTAACAGACACAAGACACTTCATTTCTTTGTTAGCGATGGAGTCTAAATCAATCATATAAATATTTTCTATCCTCTCTCCTTGAAATATCAACTTATTATCACTAATCCTATGCACATAACAACCTTTAGGATCAAAAATAACCTTATATCCACTATCACATAATTGACTAATGCTAAGCAAGTTATGTACTAAACCTTCAACTAATAAAACCTTATTAAGGGAGACATTGGAATTCTTACAAATTTTACCGATTCCAACGACTTTACCTATACCATTGTCTCTAAAAGTGACATTTCCCCCTGAGTATTCTTCAAGATGAGAGAAAAGACTTGCATTCCATGTTATGTGATTTGAGCATCCATTATCCAAGAACCATTTGTCTTCATTAATCTTGGAGCTCAAACATACCTATCAAAACAATTTTATTCACTTCTTCTTAGATACCCAAATATATTTGGGTCCTTGGGGGTTAGATGCATCTAAGTTCTCATTCCAATGCATTCTTCTAATAAAACACCTATTGGTCGTATGCCCCTTCTTGTTGCAATAATGACATACCACATTCCTAAATCTGGAATGATTATGCACATGTTTCCTTTTTGGTGCTTGTGAGTGATTGTGTGAGCATGAACATGAACAATGATGCACATTGTTTACTCTCCTATGTGTCCTATGAGTTTTATGTTGAGGATGAACACTTTTTCCTTTTAAATCGTTTGAGGGTTGTTTTGAAGTTGAGGCCTTAACAAAAACTGTGCCTTTGGTGGTGTAGGAGGAGTTTTGATTAAATCCAAGACCCTCTTTGTTACCACTCAACTTTTGGTGTTTTAAAATAGTATCTATTTTAACTTCACCTTGTTCAAAACGAGACAAATTGTCTTTTAATAGCTCCTTTTCTTTTGAAAGTTTATCATTTTCAACCTTCAAATCATTGATTTCCTTTTCAAGACCCTCAATTTTTGTTTTTCCTAAATTAAAATCATTTTGCAAAATACTTTTATCCTTAATGATGCATGCATGCTTTTGCTTAAGTGCTTTATATTTTTCAAGCAATAAATTGTTCTTTTCTACTAATGCTTCTAATGCACCACAATCATCATCATCATCATTTAATTCATCATCACTATAATAAGATTAAGATGATGTGGTTACCTCATCCTTTTGATCCTCATGTAGGATTGCTATGAAGCATAGATTGATGGCTCCTTTATCATGGGACATTCCTTCACTTGATTCGGTATCATCATCCCATGTGGCTTTCAAAGCCTTCTTTTTGAAGGGCTTGGATGGCTTATTGAGGAGTGGACATTCATTTCTCATGTGTCCGGTCTTGTTGCACTCAAAGCATGTGACTTGATTTCTTCTAGGAGTGTCTCTACGGTTGGAGTCTCTCCAATTGAAATCTCTCCTTAACTCAAATGGCCTCTTGCCATCTCTTTCATTCTTCTTTCTATTGATGAAGTTCTTCACACGTTTAGAAAGAAGAGCCACTTCTTCTTCTATGTCTCCTTCACTAGTTGAGGAGAAATCTTCTTCTTTGTTGGCTTTGAGAGCAATTCCTCATCTTTTATCTTCCTTTTCTTCCTCAGCTCCTTGTTTGAGAGTTATCTCATGTGTTAGGAGTTTTCCAAGGAGGACATCCGTAGATAGAGCTTCCAAGTCATGAGCCTCTTCAATAGATATTACTCGAGCCTCCCAATCCTTTTTTGGTAAAACTCACAAGATTTTATTGTTGATGTCTTTTCTTTGGTATGACTTATCGAGCTTTATTAAGCCATTCACTATCACCATAAGCCGGTTGTACATTTCCGAAACTGATTCTCCTATTTTCATCTTGAACAATTCATACTCATGTGTGAGTAATTGAACCTTCTTGTTCCGGACTTGGTTAGTTCCTTCATGATGTGTCTCTAAGGCAATCCAAACTTGCCTAGCTGTTTTACAATGAGATACTCGACCATATTCTTCATGGTTAATAGCACAATAAAGCATGTTCATCACTTTCTTGTTATTGGTATTTGAGGTCTTTTCCTCAAGTGTCCAATTGTCTCTATCCTTAAGAGAGACAATTCCCTCAATTGTAATTGTAGGTGGAGAGTACTCTTTCCTCAATATATCAAATAGCTCACATCCATTGCTATCTAAAAAGACTTCCATTCGGTGCTTCCAATAGGGATAGTCGGTTCCATCGAAGTAGGGGGGTCTTGTGTAGGATTGACTTTCGGTTGCCATAGGATCTTTAACTCAAGAATTTCACTTCTTCTACAAATGAGCACCAAAGTCTCTGATACCAAATGAAATCCTGTGGAATGCTCGTAACACGTGCGATTTATAGTGGTTCGGCTAACTCTTGCCTACGTTCACTTTCTCCTAAGTCTCTTACCTAGGGTTCCACTAAAATTCAATCAAATACAACACAAGGATTCACAAATGAATCCAATCTCTAATGTTTTCAAGGTTCACACTCTAACCTTTACAATGTCAATCCTCACAAACACTCAAATACACAATAATCCCCAATGGATTATTCTCACACCAAACCCACAATAATTACAATAAAACACAAAGAGCAAATGTAAATACAAGCTTAAAACTTACTTGTAAATGATGACAATAGCTAAGAAATGATTCTGGGGATCTCCTTTACCATTGAACTTGGAGAGATCGGGCATCTTGAAGTTCTTGGGAAGAGACCCAATAGTATCCATAGTGAACTCATCCATCCCGAAGTCTGACAGCATCCCTGTTGTTTCAGCAGATTCTAAAACTGACTCAGCTTCTGGTCCATGGTCTCTTTCCATTCTGGCTCAGCAGTACCGGCCCCCTCAATCACTAAATTGGCAGTTGGAAGCTGTGGAATAGCTTCCTCCAGATCGATGAAGTCATCACTGGGTTCGACGACAACACCCTTCCCTTTACAGGCAGCAGTAGTCTGACCTTTAACAGTCCGATCAGTAACAGCTTGGTTCCCAGATGAAACCCCAGTACCCATCTGTATCTCAGCCAACTTCTCAGCCATCACAGTCCCCATTTGATCTTGTAATTTCCTGGTGAAATCCATGCTGAGCAGTGTTTCAGTCAGAATAGCTGCGTTTTGTTCTTGCAGTTTCTTGGCAAAGTCCCCGTTGAGCAACTTCTCAGTTACTTTTGCCACAATCTCATCCATGTCAAAATGAGCCCCAGATTCTTGTGCCATTGCAGATATACATGAAGAAGAAGATGCAGAGGATGTAGCAGAATCAGTAGATGCAGCAGATGTAGATGGTGAAGGAATGCTAGCTCGGACTAATCTTCCTTGACTGTTACGGATCCACGGAGTATCTATAATGCCTGGAGAAGATCATGTTAGAAGATGATATGCTTGAAACGACTGTATGAAGCAGATGTATGTAGTGCGATGCTACACATAGGATGTATGCATGCCCTAGAAATGAGTCTATAAACAGAATGTAATGGTTGTTACAGAATTGGATTAGTAATGATGCGTGTCTTGACAGAAAACACAGAGATTGGTTAGACAAGTCATATATAAGCATGAAAGTCCACTCCCTTCCAACCTTATTACACCACGGACATTGGCCAATCAATATTTCCTAGGTAGGGCTCTCGTCTAGAGTTTAACATTGAAACTCAAGATGCGTAAAAGCTCTCGTGCATGAATGCAACGTATCATGTGATCAAGTTGAACCGGATTCGCATAAGTCGGGTTATGTCAAAATTTTACCAAATGAACGTTGGTTCACAATTGGTAAATCTGTGGGAAATAAGCGTTGGCTTACAATTCCGACAATTTTTGACGGGTTTGCAATATGAGCGTTGGATTATGATAAAGTTAAATCCTGAACAAAATGAACGTGTCCTTTTTCATGAATCTTCAAGGAATCCAAGTGAACATGGTTTCATTCAAGGTTTTAACTAAATCTTGGGTTTTCCACCAAATGAGTGTTGACTCACAATTGATGGTTTCATTTGTCAAATGAGCATTGGCTCACAATTGACGCGTATGGAATCAGGTTTAGCGCAGAGGACGTGTCAATGTGTTAAGGTTTAAACTTAAAATAAAATGAACTTACCCTGAAAGTTCAAGTCATGATGAGGTGGGTAAGGTTTTATTCAAAGTTTAAAAAAAACACATTTGGTTTAACTTGATCAAAACACAAGCAATATGACACGGGTTCTAGTTGGAAATTTGTATCTAGGGTTACAAAGATGCTGTGTGTAAGTCCTTTTCGGTTTGGTCTAAAAAGGTTCCCACCCCTAAGTGTACCTTGAGCCATCCATTACAGATATGGGCTTGTCAACAGTACCAGGTAGTGAGTGACGTATGCCAGTCATGGACCCCAAGCCTAAGAAGACCTGAGTCATCCGAATGACCTAGCGCGTCGGGGTTTAAAGGGACCAAAGTGGAAGATGCAGATTGGTCGTGAAACTAGCAACCTAGATAAATAAGCATAAATGCTTTTATCAATTACCAAACAAGTGAATATGATAATACAGAATCTTTCGAATCGAAATGTCTAGGACGGTGTCCCCAGTGGAGTCGCCACTGTGAGAGTAGCATATCCCGGACGCGTGAATACTGCACGCTGTTCGGAGTGAGATGCCGTGGTGCTTGCTCTCGAAAGCATAGACCCCTGAGTTACTACAGGAACTAGACAGATCGCGTCGAGTAAATGATATGGAGTCGCCACCCGGCTTATCTAGTAAACTCAATTGAGCAACTAAACAAGACAGGAAAGTGTAAACCCGAGCCTTCCTGCTGGGGAAAGCAGCCCGAATTTCTTCAGAGATTGGGTTCGGTATTTCGATTTTATTCGTATTACGTATTATCATCTTCACTTTATCCGGTTTTAATAAAAGCGCCAATCACACACACAATTAGGTTGAAGTTCACTTAAGTCCGGTTTCATGGCATAGGGAAATGAGGGACATATGGCAGGTAATGAAAGTGTAAATAAAGCATAAATAAAGCGTAAAGGAAAGCATAAAAACAGAAAGATAAAATGTGGGCAAATACAACCCACCCAAATAAAGAAAAGTAAAGTAAAATAACTTGGGTATTTAAATACAACCCAACCAAAACAAATATAAAAGCAATAAAACATAAAACCCTAATTTCAGGCCCAAGGCCCAGTTGCACTCTTCGGGATCCAATTGGGCTCGTTTACGATTGGGCCTCGGACCCAGCTAAGTACTTATTCCAAAACAAAGCTTCTCCAACTAGGGGTTTGACCTAATTCTGCAAAACTCAAATCAAACGCATAAAAGGAAACAAAAGCAAATATAGCAATAAAATCAATTACACAAAATAAGGCATAAATCATGCAAATCAGACATAAATCATGCAAATCAAGCATATAAGGAAACAAAACAAACATGGCATAAATCAAATATGGCAATAACATCAATCATGCAATCAATCAAATATGGCAATAACCCAAATCATGCAATCAATCAAACATGGCAATAATTCCAAATCATACAATCAATCGATCAAATTACCAAAACATGAGCTACACTAATCATCTAGACATGAAACTTGTACGGAAACACATGATATTCAACAAGCAAGATTCGACATACAAAAAATTTATTATCATTTTCTGATCATACCCGAACGGGTATGATATGTCCATGATCATACCCGATCGGGTATGACTCGTGCATGATCATACCTGATCGGGTATGATCATACGCAAAACATACCAAATTCAATTTCCGATTAATTCTGAATTATTAACATACAATATCATTCG
Source organism: Dalechampia spathulata (assembly GCA_948192965.1). Classification (NCBI taxonomy): domain Eukaryota; kingdom Viridiplantae; phylum Streptophyta; class Magnoliopsida; order Malpighiales; family Euphorbiaceae; genus Dalechampia; species Dalechampia spathulata. Next base: position 7,010 of record CANYBF012016328.1, read on the forward strand.
TTTATCTCACATTAAATCATGTTTACGATATTAAAATGAATTGAAAATGCATTGAATTCAATCAAAACACAACAAAAATCAACTCAAATCAATACAAACGTGAATAAAAAGTGAATAAAAATTACCTCTGTTGATTCTCTGAGCCACTTGAAGTTTTCCAATCCGATTCCAATGTTAGGGAATGATGAAAATGATCCAAAGTTTAAGTATTCCAAATTAAAATTAACCTAAGTCTATTGATTTAGTGCCAATTGATTAATCCTAGAGGTTTAGGATTGTTGGAATTAGGTTTTTAGGAGTGAAATCACGTCTGACGGCTTTGACGGCTACCTAGGGATTAGGGTTTTTCATCTCGAAGTCCGGTCCCTTGCCAAATGGCTGAATTAGGGTTTAATTGTTGTCTGAGGGAACTTACCCGATCGGGTAAGTTAAGGTAGCGAAACGGGTAAACAACTTACCCGATCCGGTAAGTGTTATACCCGATTCGCCACTTAAACATACCCGAACGGGTAAGTACCCAAAATGATGAAAATGCCCCCAACCCTAACTTGAATCCTGGAATGCACCGGGATAAACCGAGATAGGCTCGATTCATCCTAATCAATCCGACCGATCCAAAATTAGGGTGCGACAGTACCTACGTTCATCAATTGATAAACACTGAATCGAAGACTCATTGGTGCTAGTAACAAACATACACTCATATAATCAAGTCACATACAAGCAATACAACTCATACCAATAGAACACAGGCAATACACAATGTGGAATGCAACCATGCTATGCACCTCACTTCATTTTCATCTCTTTTTCCCTTTTTAACTCATTGTGCACAATTTATATCCATGTTGGGTCCCTGTATGTACCGGTACTTATCACCCGAAGGAGGGCATTTCTATCCGGGTCTTTAAACCCCTTTTTCTTTTTAATGGTATGTCTTGAGACTCATCTCCCATAGGAGGGCAACAATAATATACGATTCCATTATGGAATCCTATAATATATGACCCAATATGCCTTTTCTTTCCAATTCTCACTCTTTTTCTGTATTTCACAATCCCTGTTTTCATGCTCAAGCCAATATGCTCATACATCTCATAATCAATCACATAAACAATACCAGCTTAAGCAATTATCACAATCACAGCATAATCATGCAAAAACATATACAAAGACAACCCTTAGGCATCTTTTCCAGGCCTCTCTTGGCCTTTGACCAACTCAAATTATAGAAACTAAACTCAGAATTCAAAGAGCATAAACTAGCACAAACCTGAAATTAAGCTACTTTAAGCTTTAAATCCATAACCCAAATACTAAACTTGTTTCTTTAAGCTTTAACAAGCCTCAGAGCATCAAGAATTGGTAGTTCTAGGGTTTTTAGGCAAGTTTCTAGGGTTTTAGGGAAAGAAAATCTAAAGGAAACTCTACTGTTGGGCTGTTTAAAACGCTCCTTTTAAGTCATGTATGGCTGTACTATTTTTGTACGCCCGTACGAGCCTCAAACCCTTATTCCGTATGGCCGTACCAGCCATACGTACACTCATACCAAAGGCAATTTCCTGACAAACCCAAATTCCTGCGAGTTGTGGTACACCCGTACCACCTCAATTTCCTGTCCCCTAAATTTTCCTGTGAGTTATCGTATGCCCGTACTAGCTATGGTACGCCCGTATGACCCCAAAGTTCCTAATACACAAATTTTCCTGTGAGCAACGGTACGGCCAGACCACCCTTTGGTACGCCCGTACGGCCTCCAGGAAACCAACACTACATAATTCTCATGCTCGGTACGCTTATACAGATATCCATATGCCCGTACCGCACCTGAGAAATCAGGACATGCCTCACTCACACCCCTAACTCTTCCAGAAACCTACTAAAACACTCCAAACTTAACCTAAACACCTCATACTCACTACCCCTTATCCAATCGAGAAGTCACGCTTCCCAATAAGGTAACAGTAACCTAAAATATACCTTAAACACATCACACATCCACATAGGTACATACATACATCCATATATACATGCATATGATCGTTGGTTAGCGACAGTAGTTCTAATCTCTACTTAGCTGCAAGTATACAGGTTATCATAGTATGATATCGATCCCACAAGGATTTATAGTTTATCCATCTCCACTCAGTTTTCTTGTTTATTTAGGCAATAATCAAGGTTTGGTGTTTGAAGTTACTTAATTGTAAAAGCATACTAAAGATGAACTCGGATCAATCTCACAAGTGAAAGATATAATAGTTATGTAAGCATAGGATTTGAAATCATTACCACCAAGTAGAGTTAACATTCATGTGCTTATTGCTACCTAAGATATCCCACAGCATCAAAAATCCTCTCTCAAGGCAAATCCGACTAAACCCCACTCTAATCTTTGGATTTCCTTAGTCACAATCAGGTTCCTCAAATTAGGGAGACTATCAAGCAATCATACAGGGATTAGGGGCATGTAGATCTCTTTCACACATTACCCTAACCAGAATGGATAAGCATTCCACAATTCAACTTTCATTGCAATCACAGAGCATAAGTAATCAATCAGAAAACTAACCTTTATAATTTAAACATTTCTCAATGAACAAGCATTCTACAATCCAACTCTCATTGCAATAATAAAGCGAAGGTTTGTTTTCAGAATCAAACTTTAGAATTAAACATTCACAGCAATTAAACAAAGCACAAATCAGTTATCTCCACAAAGGATTCTTGAAATCAAATCCTACAACTAAAATACTTAGCCACTCATGACTTACAACAAGAACACAATAAAAATGGAAAAATAAGGAGAACAAAAGGAAACCCTAGACAGCAGACTTCTTTTCCCATGGATCTCTCTCCCTCTGCTAGCGAATGATCCCTCCTTTTAACCTTGAGTACAGGTCACTTCTCTTCCAGCTGAGATTTTTTGTTTCTTTCTTCACCCATCACTCTTTTATGATGTGGACTCCATTACCCATCCAGTGCCCATTCATTTTCCATTAATTCTCTTTAAGGGATTTGTTTTCTTTCTTCACATGGATGCTATTCTCTTCCCTCTATCTTCTGTCGAGTTGTCTTCCATTTGACTTAATAATTCCAAGTCCACGATCGTGGAGTTGAAGTCCACGATCGTGGATTTTTCTAGTAGCTTTCTTTGGGCTTCTGCTTTGACTCCACAATCGTGGAGTTGAAGTCCACGATCGTGGATTTTTCCAGTAGGTCTCGAGCAATTTCTGTGCACTCCACAGCCATGGAGTTGAAGTCCATGATCGTGGAGAATTCTAGTAGCTTCCCTTCATTCTGGCCCCTCTTCCACGACCGTGGAGCTGAAGTCCACGATCGTGGAGTTGCTTCTCCATGCACAAAGTTTCTTGTTTCTTCTTATTTGCTTCCTAACACTACACACTTAGCACACACATCAAATTCTAATAGAAAAACATACTAATCACAATAAAACATAACATAATAAAGCTTAATCACTACCTAAAATTCATCAAAACATAACACTTAATAACACATATCAGCATACATACACACCTTATACATACCAAGACTATATCAAACAATACAACATTGTATAGCAAAACACTTACGCATACAGACCCTAAAACCCGGATGTGATAACTCTCTCCCCCTAAAAAGAAATTTCATCCCGAAATTAGAACGAAACTTACCAGAGAACAAATGAGGATATTGTGCTTTCATCACAGACTCCCGTTCCAAGTAGCATCTTGACCTGTGTGATGATTCTATAAGACTTTAACCAATGGAATCCACTTGTTCTTTAGTTGCTTAACTTCTCGAGCCAGAATTTGTATTGGCTCTTCCTTGTACGATAGATCAGGTTGAATCTCGATCGATTCTACTAGAATCACGTATGTAGGATCTGATCTGTACCTTCTCAACATAGAAACATGAAACATATTATGAATCCGATCCAATTCCGGTGGTAAAGCTAACCTATAAGTCAACGGTCCCACTTGTTCAAGTACTTTATACGGTCCAATGAAATGAGGACTTAGCTTACCCTTTTGACTGAATCTCATAATCTTCTTCCATGGAGATACTTTTTGTCGCACCCTGGATTTTAGTCGTTCGGATTGATTGGGATGAACTGAGTTTATTTCATCATTGTTTTGCCTTCGCGGGCATCTTGGTTCATTCTGGTGCAGTTCAGGATTCGGTTTAGGGTTGTTCAGGGGCATTTTGGTCTTTTTAGACTTATACCCATACGGGTATCTTTTGGTACCTATTTGGGTATACAACATACCCGTACGAGTATGTTTTTTACCCGTTTTGCTCCCTTAACTTACCCATACGGGTATCTTCCTCCAGACAGTTATAATTTGAAAGTTTGTTATTTTGAAGGAGACTTTTGGCATTTTGGCAAAAAAAAATAGAAAAAAAAATTTTAATTCTCAAAAAAAGGAAAAACGTGAATTACATTCACTTTAGGCTAAAACTTAATCAAAATCAGTAAGATCTAATCAAACTTAAACTTGATTTCTCCCTAAACTTTGGATTTTGATTGGAAAAAAGCTTGAAGATTATTGGAGAATCAACCAAAGGTAATTTTCTTCATTTTTAGCTTGTTTATTTCTTTGATTTCATTATTTTTATTGATTTTGGTTTTGTTTTAATTCATTTTTGATGATCAAATGTGAAATAATTTGAGATTCATGCATGATTTTGGGTATAATGAATTCGAAAATGCTTTAAAATTTATTTTTGTGTTGTTTTTATGGATGCATGTCTGTACGGGTATGTTTGCATGTTGAAGATGATGTAACCTTGAACAAAATTAATGCAATGAAATCAGAATTTGCTTACTTCTGTGACCTTTATTTTGATTCAAGCATACATGCACATCATAATGACATGAGCATATTTGATATCAATGTCACATCCACATATGCATTTAATTTAGGCACTGAAAAAGATCCTAGGTTAATCAATTTGTCCGATGCCTTGACTATCGATGAGCGGAAAGAAATTGAATCAGTATTAAAAAGACATGAAAGGGCTTTTGCTTGGTCATACGAAGACATGCCAAGGGTTGATAGACGAATCGCAGAGCACCGAATTTTGACATTCCCCGAGATCAGGCCAGTAAAGCAGAAGTTGAGACGTCTCAGACCAGAATGGGCACAAAAGGTGAAAGAGGACATCACTAAACAGACTGCTGCTAACTTTCTCGAGGTTGTTGAGTACCCTACTTGGCTTGCCAACGTTGTGCCAGTAGCGAAGAAGGATGGAAGAGTCCGGGTTTGTGTGGATTATAGAGATTTAAATAAAGCATCACCGAAGGATGATTTTCCACTGCCACACATTGATGTTTTGGTGGATAGTGCGGTGGCCAGTGCCATGCAGTCATTTATAAATGGGTTTTCCGGGTACAACCATATCTTGATGGCGATTACTGACAAGATCAAGACTGCCTTCATCACAGAGTAGGGGACGTACTGTTACAGGGTAATGCCCTTCGGCTTGAAGAACGTCGATGCCACTTATCAATGGGCAGCTACCACTTTGCTGCATGACATGATACATAAAGAGGTGGAGGTATATGTTGATGATATGATGGTCAAGTCTCCGACCAGGGAGTCTCATGCTACAGCGCTTGACAAGTTCCTCACCAGAGCTGAGAAGTATAATCTGAGGCTGAACCTGAAGAAGTCTGTATTTGGGATGACATCTGGGAAGCTGTTGGGTCACATGGTTAGCAATAGGGGAATTGAGATCAACCCCGATAAAATTAGAGCCATTCAGGAAATGCCAGCTCCTAAAACCAAAAAAGAGGTATGGGGATTTCTAGGAAGATTACAATATATCAGCCGGTTCATTGCGAAGCTCACCACAATCTGTGAACCAATCTTCAAACTCTTGAGAAAGAAATAGCCGGGTGTATGGGACGAAGACTGTCAGAAAGCCTTTGAAGCAATCAAGAGATATCTGATGATGCCTCCAATCTTGCAAGCACCGAAAGCTGGCATTCCTCTGATTCTGTATCTGGCGATCGAAGAATCATCTCTAGGGGCAATGATGGTTTAGGAAGATGAAGCCGATCTTGAACATTCGGTCTACTATCTAAGCAAAAAGCTTCTAGAATTTGAGATGAAATACAGTCGGGTCGAGAAGTTGTGTTTGGCCATGGTGTGGGTCACTCGGAGATTGAGACATTACTTCCAAAGCTACAGAGTTTGGGTTATAACTAAGGAAGACCCAATGCGCTATCTGTATAATGTGCTATCACTGGTCGGGAAGTTGGCGAAGTGGCTAATTTTGCTGTCTGAATTCGATATCGAGTATGTACCGAAGAAAGTAATTAAAGGTAGGGTAATAGCAGAATTCCTGGCGCTGCAACCAGTTAAGAGAACTGATCATTGGGAACTTGAATTTCTTGATGAGCATCTGGACATGATTACGCTAAACGGCTGGAAGATGTATTTTGATGGAGCTGTGAACAGACAAGGTGTTGGGGTCGGTGTAATACTGGTCACTCCCTCCGGCGAAATTATTCCTATGGCGATGAAACTGGAGTTCTCGATTACCAATAATATGGCGGAGTACGAAGCATGCATCCACGGTATCGAAGCCCTGATAGTACTAAAAGTTAAAGAGGTTGAGATCTACGGTGATTCACTACTAGTTGTACAACAGACTAAAGCTGAATGGGAAGTTAAGGAAGAGCACCTAAAGCATTACTTGGTTCACTTGAAGGGTTTACTCCAGATGTTTACTCGATGTCAGTTCATTTATTTGCCACGGGGTGAGAATCAGATGGCTGATGCACTTGCAACACTTACATCTGTGTGGGAAGGGCCTAAAGAGTCTCTGATGCGACCAATGTCTCTGACGACATCCAAAACCCCATACCACTCACATCCGGCGGTGATGGTGACTAAAGCATGTGAAAATGAGTGGTATGCGGACATTCTGAGATTTCTGAAGGAAGGAAGTTACCCTGAAGGTTCTTCAAAGTCTGATCAGAAGACAATTCGGTAGCTTCTCAGTATATGTTATTTGGTGATGATCTGTATTGGAGAAGAATGGATGGATAACATTTGCATTGTGCCACGAAGTCAGAAGCGCAACAGTTGATGGAAGATATTCATGCTAGCCTGTGTGGTGCGCATATGAATGGGTACATTTTATCCAAGAAGATTTTGAGATAGGGTTTCTACTGGACTACCATGGAGTCTGACTGTATTAAGTTTGTAAGGCACTGTAAAGAATGCTAGATTCAAGGAGATCTTAAGCATATGCCTCCGACTGAGCTGCAGAGTCTGACCTCGCCATGGCCTTTCTCAGCCTGGGGAATTGATATCATCGGTGAGATACACCTTCATGCCTTTAATGGGCATCATTTCATAGTTGTTGCCATTGACTACTTTTCCAAGTAGGTGGAAGCAGCTTCATTTAATAAGCTAGGGGTATAGCAGATGGCACGGTTTATTGAAAGGGACATCATCTATAGATATGGGGTGCCTCATCATGTTGTGACTGATAATGGGGTGCAGTTTCAGGGTAGAACCTGTGATTTGTTGGCTGCATACGGGATTGAACATCATAAGTCTTCTCCTTATCGCCCGTAGGCTAATGGCGCTGTCGAAGCCGCGAATAAGAACTTAAAGAATATTTTGGCGAAGATGCTACAGAATTATTAAGATTGGTCTGAAATATTACCGCTGGCACTCTGGAGGTATAGAACAATAGCAAGGATGTCAACGGGGATGACTCCTTATTCTTTGGTGTATGGTATGGAAGCTGTCCTGCCAGTTGAACTTGAAATGAAGAGTCTCAGAGTTGCTTTGGAAGCTGAGATTCCTGAATTTGAATGGCGTAAGGAGAGGTATGAACAGCTGGGCAGAATGGATGAACAGAAACTTTGAGCTCTCTTTCACATGCAATTGTATCAGAAGCGTATAGCCCAGGCATTCAATAAGAAGTTGCGCCTGCAATTACTGAAGGTGGGTGACTTGATGCTGAAACAATGCAGAACAGCAATCTCTGATCCTCGGGGAAAGTTTCGTCCAAACTGGGAAGGTCCTTTCATCATCAAGAAAGTTCTGTCTAAAGGTGCTATGAAACTTACTAATATGGATGGCAATGAGTTCTTAGAACCAATCAACAGAGATCGGC
>CANYBF012016706.1:0-10779 GCA_948192965.1 Dalechampia spathulata
AGGGAGTGGGCCCCCCCGACACGGCGCCACCAGCACCCCCACACCCCCCCCCGGCCCACCCCCCCGGGGCCCGCCCCCGCCGGCCCCCCCCCCCAGCGCCCCCCCCCCCCCGCGCCCCCCCCCCCCCCCCCCCCCCCCCCCCCCCCCCCCCCAAGATGGAAGGAACGCTCTAGGGTGATACTACGCTTGTCAGTTGGTAAGTATGTAATGTTTGTTCGTAGTTGTGAATTATTATGATACATTAGGTGCCCCTGCCATGTAAAACTGCAGGAATATGACAAAATTATACTCGGGTAAAAATGAATTCTGTACGACCAGCATCAAGGTTATGTTTGTCTTTTGCATTAGCAAATGAAATTGGATTTATTAACAAAATGTATAAAATTTAAATGAATATGGATTTCTTATTATAAGTAATAATTGATTGGAAGAATGTGTTTTATATTCTTACGAGAAGAAAATTGAATTTAATGTCCGACTCTTCAATTCTAAATGAAAATTTCAAAGTCAAAGTTAAGAGGAGAATGGTATATAGATAGGATTAAGATCTTTGAAATCCATCATGTATTATTATTTTGTTTGTTTATCAATTTTTATGCAAAAATTTACAATAGATTAGTGACTGCAGCTATTTTTCAAAAAAAATTTATTAAAAATTTAGCAATCTATCGATATTACATTAATCAGTAAGATAAATTGATAGTCTTGAAATGTAAAAAGTTAAAAACATAAAGATTAAATATATTACAAAATGAAAGATTAATGAATAAAAGAAATAAATATTAAATAAAGATTAAAAAGTCAAGAGAAAAAATGGATAGAGAGGTAACAAAAAGCCTAAGAAGATGAAAAATGAGTTGGATATAAGTTGTGAAAAAATATATCTAGATAATTATTTTTTTATTGTTATTAAAAATGAAAAAAAAAATACAAATTTAATTATAAATGAAATCTTAAATTTAACTATAAAAGAAATCTATCATTCATTTATAGCTGAATTTTATGATATATGTTTTTTGTTACTCAATTCATAGTTAATTTTTGATAAAAGTAAAAATTTAAATGATTTATCCTCAACTCTATACCTAAATTTAGTAATGAAAATTTAGTTAAGGATAAAATTTATTGCTATTCATGGCTAAATTTTAATTAATGAATTATTCATTTTTTAATATTTTGATTTACTTTTCACTTATTTCTTTTATTAAATGGTTAATTTTTATTCTCAAATGTATTTCATATTCAATCATTTTAATTTCTTTGACAAATCAATTTTTTTAATCTTAATGCTTTTGCTATATATTCAAAATTTACTGATTATATATAAAATATTATTAATTTGTTCATTAATTTAATATATATTTATGATAATTTAGGTATAACGCAAGCATGGCTGAGTTTACTATTAATAAATTTTTGTTTAGCTTAATTATTTTCTTTACTTTCTAAATATTCCTTCATACCGAAGTTATGGTAATTCTAACTTCTTGTGATACGTAAGTCATGCTCCACGCAATGGCAGCATGCATTAGATACTATACTTCATAATTAATTTAACAAAACCTCTTTTCATTGGGTAATTAATGAAATTAAGAAATAGTAAATCAGAATATAATGTAATTAAAGGGTCTGTAATATCTGATATTATTAAACGTGAATGATGGGTTTGCAAAGAGGAAGATGAAGATCCCTTTTGTAGGAGTGCATGCATGGAAACCTCCAAGCCATGCTAAAGGCATACCTTTCTTAATCCATTGTTATTCATGAGTTGCTTAGATACCAAGTATAGAACCCCTTCACAACCCTTTTTCGCAAGGGTACGTGTGTTTATATATTTATGACCCATGTTCATACACCTGATTAACATCACCAACACGTACGCACATATTCATATATATAGATAGAAGAGGTCAATTTAAAGTCGCATATATAGTTAACCATGCGGAGGCGGCCAGGGGTTTTTGAATCTGATTCTGAAGAGGAGCATATGCATGCACCTTCCACCAAATTGTTTGGCCGTCGCAGACCTCTCCATGACATCCTTGGAAGAGGCCTTGGTAATAGCTTGTGATTCTATATTTCATTTCTTTTTCGTGCTTTATTATTGTTTTCTAATGTTGCTGAGTTGATGATACGTGTGCAGTCGCGGATATACTGTTGTGGAAGAACAAGTATTTGTCCGCAGGGTTACTGATTTCTTTCTCATGGATGTGGTTCCTATTTGAAGTTGTGGAATATCATTTTATTACTCTTGTTTGTCATGTACTCTTGATTTTCCTCGTAACTCTTTTCATATGGTCCAACAGCGCTGGACTCATCAAAAGGTATACTCGTACATATAAACCACTTTTTAGTGCCTTCTAATTTTCCATTACTTTTTGACATTTTCTTTTTTGATCTGCATCACGAGCAGACATTTGATTTTATTCATGATTCATATTCCTTGTTCAATGCTTTTCTTCCCTATATATTTTTGTAATTTGACTTGGGGTTGGAATTTTTTTCCTACTACTTTCTTTTCAGTTGGGTTAAAATGGACGACAATGATCATTTCCTCCGAGTCGATTAATATGCTTAATCTCTAAATGCGCTCATTAAAATAGATTTATTTACATCAATTTTGCGTGCTTCCATGCCTAATAATTTTGCTTTCCTGTAGGGATCCTCCAACTATTGATGATATACAGTTACCGGAATCTGCATTGAGATTCTTGTTTAAGCAAACCAACTGGTTACTATCAAGTTTTTACGAAATTTCAAGGGGAAAAGATTTGATAACTTTCTTCTGGGTAAGCTATCTGATCTTCCTTGCACCCTTATTCCATTTATCTAAATATTTAATAACCACACCTTCTATTTTCCTCTGCAGACCATAATATGTCTCTGGATTTTATCAGCTTTTGGATCCTTATGCGACACACTGACTCTCTCATACATTGGTAAGAACGACTTGTCTTTCATCTAGTATATATTAATATTCTTAAATGGCTACAAGCGTAACGAAGGGGTGTGTTGGTTGCTTGTCTGTGAAAAATGAAGTGTATCTGTGCATGGCAACCCTGCCAGCTTTGTATGAGAGATATGAAAGTCAGGTGGACGGTTTTGCTGGAAAAAGCAGCCACGACTTGAAGAACGTATTTGACAAATTTAATTCCGCGGTTCTTGACAAGATACCAAGAGGACCGACCAAAGAAAAAAAGCACGCCTGAGATTCGCAATATCTTCTTCTCTCTCTAACTTGTTTTAGTAATGTCAACTGTGTAAACGAGGAACATCATCCTGAATTACAATCATATAACAATCACAAAAATAACAGTTTCCTTTCTCCAATCAATTTGTATTATCTTTCTAACAATGTCACTGTTGGGAGGCGATGAATGTTGAATGATGACGGTAGTACTTCTTATTTCTTCCGATTTTTTTTTGTTTTGTCAGTCACTATTCCATCTTTATTCTTGCATATCTATCTCTAATAAAATTAGCTGATGACTTTTCATTTTTTAAAAAATCGTCATAGAATATTTGCCTTTCAATTAAATAACTACAATAAAAGAACTCCACAAGAAAACTTGGTTAAGATTTATAAGGAATAAAAAATGTTAATTCTTGTATCAGGATGGCACCAGGTACAATATAATCATATTGTAATAAATAGGGTGTGGCTCTTGGCCAACTCCAACTATGGAACCACTGAGGGCTGTTTTCGCTGCCTTTATGTCAACAAAGGCGGCATCAGTTTGGATAGAATTGGAGAGTCAGCAGCTTTTTCCTTTGCTCATCATTTTATTGCAGCACTTGGAAAACCCAGTTCAAGCATCACAGTCCTTTCCCATAAACTAGTTCCTTTTTCTTTAAAAATTCTCATTACGCTCAGGGAATATAGGGTTGATATGGTGAGAATATGGAAAGAGATGGTGGCTGCGAAGGTTTTCTAGTTATCTTATGGGCTGCAGTTATTACTCCAACTGCGATGTCAGCTATTATATTTTATTGTGCTGATGGTTCATCCAAGGATAAAACCTCAGCTGCAACTCATGATTCGCCATGTGCGGCTGGGTGTAGTGCGGCCTGTGGTGGATAACCTATCCCCATGCCTATCTGCCTCCATTCTTCTCTCAAATGATGACATAGTGTTCTGCAGAATCAAGAATGGTCGCATCTGTTCCTTGTCAGTTTCAAGCAACGTTTGCGGACAATAATTTATATGAAAACTTGAAGACGAGATGCCTGCAAGGCGATCATTTGTCAGTATTTTTTTTTTCTCTTTTCTCACACATTCGTTACTTGTGGTAGTTACATATCATCTATTTTCTTTCTTTTTTTCTTTCTTTCTTTCCTTCTTTTTTTGCACTGGTTAAAGCACTTATGGTTCAACCTGGTTTCATCCATATCCACATGCCCAAGCCACAGCCAAAGATTTTCTTATCAAATGGCTTATCCTGACTAATATCTCTTCCGTCAATTTCTTCGCAAGCACCTAACGCTCCAGAATACTTCTTCAATCTTTTTCCTTTTAAATGATGTGCAATTTTTCTTTTTTAACTTTTCCTATTAGCGAGATTCAGATCGAGGACCGATTAATCATGACAAAATCAAACAGGAAGGCCGCAGGCTGAAAACTGGAACGTGACTCCGTATATTTAAGATAACGGCTGAATTTCCGTACCTAGCCTGATCTGCATTTAGCATACTCGACCAGATCTTCTATTGATCCAACTTACTAGAAAAAGATTAAAAAAAAAAAAGATGACCATGAGGGATACCTCGTAATCCAGTGGTCAGCAGCTGAATCTGACACACAACGATAATCTGTTGATAATTTCTTACTGGAAACAAATTAGATCAGACACAAATCAGATTTCACCGCAACAGTTGTAACATGCAAGACGTAATTTTACGAGGTGAAATATCAAGAAAATATTTTGACAATGCGCTATTATTCGTTACAGTTTTATAATTTATTACAATAGACTAATATTCATATAAAAGTTAGTTTTCTGTTCATTCCAAATTGAAGAGTCATTCATCAAAATACAAATAAAAAACAAAAACCTTACATAGGAGAAAGCCTCAAACCAGTGGGCCATTGCAGGAATATATCTTGTAAGCAGGACTGATTTTCTTTGCATCTAAAGTATTGATCTTATTCAACTCCTATTTTTTCCACCCTCACTTTCAGATGCAACATGAATAAAATCTATTCATTCATACCTACAGACTCTGTAATATGATTTCATTGACATACAATAACCATATTGTAAGCAAATATTGTAGCCGGTCAAATTTATAGCCAATGCCTCTTTCGGATCTCAGTGGAGGAAATATCCACACGGAACTTTTCAGTCGGTATTGGGACAAACATGTCTTTTAATACCTCTGGAATGTCCAAATCTTCGAGAACCTACAGGAATACCACATTGGCAAAGTTCCACAATGAACTTAAAATATACATACGAGCACACACTTCATAAAGCTTCCAATATTTAAGCATTACCTTGAACACGCCATCTATGTTACGACCACCAACAAGAAATGTGCTCCCTGTTCTTTTGCATCCCATGAGTATCTCTATCATCTTCTCGTAGGACCCATCATAATACTTGGGCTAGAAACACAGTAAAAGTTATGCAGTCAATGTAACTCAATCTTATATATGTATTCTTCATGCTGTCAAATAAGACGTCAACTATGGACAAATGTCCCCCATCCTTGTTATAAGAATAAAAGCATTCTACTACGGAAGCAGAAATAGAAAGCCCAACCAAAAGCCAATAAGCCAGTCCTTTATGAATACCTGAAGCTCGCTTCAAAACTTCAAGGCATGAGGAATTTAATGAAATTGAGACCAATAAATCAGTAGACATATCAAAACGCAGCAAACAAACATTCACATGTGCATGCAAGTATATCAACATTATTTGATTCAGGGTTAAAAAATGAGATTTGAACTTGCCAAATTAGACAACCTCAATTAATCCCAAGTATACCATGTCCAATATTCTATAAGTGTCTGAAATCCATCTTTTAATCGTCAGCACTACAACTGATAAGGAACTGCAAAAGTTCCGTTAACTCTGCTGTTTAGACTTAAGATAACCACCTTTTGATACATGGATGCAACAAGAGACGTCACAAAACACAAATGATATCCATGAGTATCCAAGAAATAAGCTTTTCCTGATATAGTAACTTGCGCATAAATGTTCTGTTAGTAGACCTGAGTGAGTATCAAACGATGTAGCATCACCATAATCAAAAACATCAAGCTTGCAACATAAAATATCCAGGTAATTATCCAAAAAACAGGGCAAATATTGTCAAATAAATGGATGTGAAATCCAGAATCTCATATCAAATTCACAATGCATCTCATGCACATTTTTACTTGAACAAATTTGATGACATACATTAATCAGCCTAACTGCTGTGTCTGCACCAATTACAAAAGCACTGCCAGGAAAAAGCTCAGCTTTCTTATAAAAGAAAGGTTGATTGGAGATAATCACGTTCTTTCCTGCCATCAACAGGGAACTCATAAAATGATTATCCCAAAATGCTGCTAAAAAATGAAGAATATCAAGAAGATAACATTACAATTCTAACAATTAAGGATGATTGTTTAATGAATCTGAACATCAGAGTAAGCAGTATGGAAAGCTACAGAATGAAGATGCAAATTTCTAAAACTAAAGAATTGCAGGAAATTTTGCAGTGTTGAACAACTCTTTTAGATTTATTACCGTACACATGGAAAAAGTTCAGAAAGTAGTTCAGGCATCTCTGTATGGCTTTTTGTATGACAATTCAACGCATTCAAACTAAAATGTACAACTTTTCACAATAATTTTCAACTCTATATTATCTTCTGAGAATGTAATTGTACCCACTACTGTTACCTACGTGCAGGAAGTTACCAATTGATCCTAAGATCATATCTGAAGATTATGACCCTTCAACACCAGTCAAGACCACATAACTACATCAATCACTCATAACCATGCAAGTCTTAAACATCATGAAATAGAAGCAGAAATGATATGAAAAACTAAGCTCACCAACTTCTTTAAATTGCTTCACACGATCTTTGATTTCTGAGACTGATAGAGGAGGTTTGTCAGCATTAACTGCTGACAGTTCAAAGTATGGACATCCACTGCACATGCTGCAGAAAAACGTATTAACAATGAGAAGCAACTAGAAAAAATTCCTAGAAAAACTGTCTAAAGGAAATTAAGGTACCTTCTAGCCACTTCTATGAGCTTAAGGTGACCCTCGTGCAGGGGATTGAAAGAACCAGAAAGTATTATCTTTCTGTCTGCAGTTGACACATGGGTCACTGCAAAAAGATGCTCTGTAATAGATAATTGAGAACAGTTGTATAACCAGGACTTATTCAACAAAAAGAACAAACAATACCATTTGAAAATGGATAGACCTTAAAGCATATTTGTCCGTTTATGAGTTGCTCCAACTCTTGCTCTTCAGTAAATTGTTTTTCATATTCACTAGATGTGTCGGATTCAGTCAAGTGAGAAATAAATGTTGCCTGGACTTTGCATGCATTCGCAATAGCCTGAAACAAAACAAGGAATACAGAAGAAACATACAAAGAAGCCAACTGGGGACATGATAAAAGTTAAAAGTCATAATAACTAAATTTGTTGTTCTCAAATAAGCACATAATTTCCAATGAAATAAAGTAAAACAAGGTTGATGAAACGTGTTTTCAGCTTATAGTTGTAGAGTGGCATCTACTTTACAATCTTCAGACTGAGCAACTTTATATAACCTAACAAGACAAGGAGAAGAAAACGTATAAAAAGCTTCCCACCAGAATTTGCTCGTAAATCATGTGAATCTCACACACCTTGAGTAGGAGATGACTTGAAAGGGCATCTTCTTGCTCTCGAGTTCGCAAACCCTATATTAACTCAACCTCAAGTGGTTAAAGAAAATATAATTCAATCCAGAAAAAGAAAAATCCTTATCATTACCTTTGAGAAAGTAACTCTAGATAGGCAAAGTTGGTCAGATGTTCTTGTTGCCAAATGAAACCTGCGAGTAACCATAAAAGCATGAAATTGAGGTGGTCAAGTCACTACAGCAGCCCAACAATTTAAATGACCAATAGATCTTCATAAAAACAAATCCATGGCAAACGGATGACCTCAATAGAAATTCTAGAAACAGGAGCAGCCTTGCCATCAATTAAATACCAATAACAAAACATGAAGATGAGAATATGCACTAGTTTATATTCCAGACATCGTGCTTTACACTTTTTAGAGAAGGTAAGATATCATGAAAAATTCAAATAACAGAAAAAAGAGAAAAAAATGGGTGAATAAACACAAAACCAGACTCGCTCATTTTCCTGTCTTATACTCAATTAAGAACGCCAACTTATATTATAGAGAGGGGTCAAGCTACTAAAACAACCAAAATCATTATAAGTATGTTCATAATCTCTGCTCATACAACTGGATCCCAATTTCTCATGAAAATTTACTTTAACATAGATACACTATGATTTTGCGATTGCAAATCACATTAACTTTAACCACATGAATTAAAAAAGTTAAAAACGAACAGTTACTACTGAAAAAAATACTCAAAAAAGATTAAAAATAAATTTCTATTAGTTCTGTAGTTAGAAAATAGGTAAAATATAATAGTGAAATATACCGGTGGTCACCACGCTTTGGGTGTGTGCTGGCTAGAGAACCAGTGAAACCAACACCAACAACTGGAGTACCTATTCGACAGTAACACATGCAGTCAGCATCAAAGTTTAAATCATCGCTTTACCAGAGCAACATCGCAGTTTCAAAGTATTTAATTTTTCTTATCTCGAGAAGTGATTCTAGATCAAATACATAATTAAATGCAATCATACCTGGATTAGAAAGCTTAAGAGCTCGATTATAAGCCAAGAAAGCCATTTCCTCCGATGTTTGTTGGCTAACAAACTGGCTCGGAATCTTTAAAAACAACATGCTAGCTTTAAATTTAATTTTAGGAAGGTAAACAGAGCAAAAAAGAGGGAGGTGGGGGGAGTACCTTTCCAAGTAATTGGATCATTGACATTGGAGAGTAAGGTACAAGTGTTTCCAGCACGGTGTTAGAAGCTCCAGGTACAGAGAGTAACCACCCTATCGCCTAATCATAATCACAGAATTAGTTATATTAATTAAATCAAATATGTTTACAATTACTTATTAAGAAGAGAGAGATTACCGAAAAAAAAGAGATAAGAAACCTGAGAAGCACCGCCGGAAAGATAAAAAACGGCTTGAGTGGGACTCGAGTGTATGCCTTCAACTACACCTCTAATCCAGCTTTCCATCTTTTCTTTTTCCTTCTACACTTTCATCAATCTGTATTTGCGAGAAGTTATGTCGTTTTACCTTGACTTATTGACGGGCCGCCAATATACAGAGCTATTCAGGTTATATTATGTTCAAATAGGCCCCTGAACTAATGACTGAAGTCACACTTATCCTTATATTTCAAACAAAATCAATTAAACGCTTTAACTTTCAATTACAATTAATGTCGCCCTTTACGTTCAAATTATGGTTTGTTAAACCCTTCATGTAAAAAATAAAAATAAAATAAACAACAAATTTCAGGATCTTTTATCATGTGGTTAAAAAATAAGGTGCATAATTGATATAGACCTTGAAGGAAATTAGTTTTCCCAATATGGAAAACTAAGAATGTGGATCCAGATTTTGGATATGCATTAAGAATTATTTATCTCTGCATCCCATGGAGACGCATGAAATGGAAAGAAGTTAATCGTCCACCCTCCTCTACTGTCAGTGTCACTTCTTTTGTTACCATTTGGTTTAACATTTTATTTCTCATTCCACCCTCTATCAGGAAATGTTCGACATTCTCTCTCTCCTTTTCCCTCTTCTCCTTGTGACCATGTTATTATTTTCTGCAATTTGCACTATTATAAGTTAGCACTTATATTTAAGAAAATGTGAACAAGTGCCGGAACCGCAAGCAAGCAATTCTCTTGCGCTAAAAGTGCAAGCAGCTGATACGTATATTTCTGATCCTCGGTCCATCTTCTTGGCCGCCAGACAACTTCGCAAAGCTTTAAGCGTTTTTATGCTTATCAGCTTTTATCGACAATAAGCCTAGCACAAGCATCAGAAATCTTATTTTAAGCTTCCGGGTAAATTATCCCGTAGAGAATAGACGTGACAAAGGGGAAAAAAGGCACCTATGAGGGTTTGGTTTGGACTTTGCAATGATATTTATTTGAATTGAACTCTCAAAATAGGAAGTAAAAGAAAACGCCTCTAAATCAGAATCTGAGCTAAAAACGACGCGTTATCCATCACCCAATTTGCCGACCAGTAGTAGGGCCATCTGACCCCAAAGGCAAGTATTGTTGGTCAATAGTCATATGTTTGTCTTAAAGATTAAGCCATAAATGTATAAGTAAGTCATGTGTAAGTAAGCATGTATATGTTACCTAGAATGCCTGAATAAATGGTGAGAAAATGACAAACACATGTTTGCTTGTAACTATCATGTTGATTTAGTATAAGGAGCTAATACATGATAAAAGAATTTAATGACCTGTGTATACATGAGACTAAACAGGTAACAGTTGTGGCAATTAGGGCTGTGCATCGGTCGGTTCGGTACCCGAACCGAACCGAATTTCCGAAACCGAAATAACCGAATTATCATAATTTCAAAACCGAAACCGACCGAATTTATTTGAAAACCGAAAACCGAATTCAAGTATATGTTCGG
>CANYBF012017199.1:0-10630 GCA_948192965.1 Dalechampia spathulata
ATGAACCCGGATCAAATAACACTAAAGCATCATGATCTGAGATAAGAGCATTACCAAGCACCACATCCGCTGCTTGCTGCTCCTCACGGCGCACCAAGTTATAGACTCTGGTAGGAGCCCCAATAACCTAATTAACAGAACCTTGACTCACGCCATGTCCTCCACTATCACAGCCTCTCCCTCGGCATCTACCTCACTCAGACCCCTGAGAATCTATAGAGCTAGGTCTCTGCTGCTGCTGCTGTCGAGCCTCTCCCTTGACAACAGGAAGAACTGGCCCACCAGACTGCTCTGGGCATTCTCGGGTAAAATGACCTGCACCTCCACATCTGAAACATACAGTACTGCCCGCTCAGCAAGGTCCATAATGAGTCCGACCGCATGTACGACAAGAATACGGTCTAGCACATGTACTGCCACCATAAGAAATGGGTCTCCCACTCTGTTCTTATCATGGTGGCATCGGTCACACATCTACCGACCTAGGGGAAAAGAACTCCTGAACTTTCCCCTCTTTGAAGAACTCGAAGAAGAACTCGGCCCCCTGTACGATCTCCTCATCGACTCTTATCACGCGTCATCCTCAAGTATTGTCCGCTCGAGATCTAGTGCGCGGCCCATCAGAGCTGAGAAGTCATCATATTGAAAAGTATGTACAAAAGCTCTGAGCCACAGATTTAAGCCTTGCTCGAATTGCTTACACCACTCCCGTCCAGATGGTAGAATATGAGTCGCATAATATGCTAACCGGGTGAACTCCTTCTCATAATCTGCTACCGACAGATCTCCTTGCTTCAACCCCAGAAACTCCTGCAGCTTCTAGTCAGTACAGGCCGAAGGCACGTACTTCCGTCAAAATTCCCTTTAAAGATCATCCCACGTCAACATGGGAGGATCAGCCATGCTCTGTGGAACAGTCTTCCACCACTCATACGCATCCTCCTGTAACAAAGAGATGGCATACTCAAACTTCGCCGTCTTCAGGCACTTCAACTGGCGCAACACCCTCTATGTCTGCTCTAACCATACCTCCACCACGTATGGATTAGTAGTACTGGTGAAATCCGTGGCTCCATACAACCTCAACTTTATGAAGTCCAACTTGTACTCCTCCCTCTACTCCACTGGAGGTGGGGCAGGAACTGCAGGCAACGCCTAACTCTGCACCTGAAGAAAACGCAAAAATTGGGCAAACTGAGTTACCATCAGGTCAGCAGTCGAAGCTTTTGCCTGCCTACCCACGCGCTCTCCCGGTCCTGAGGAACTCTCTTGAGGATTAAAGTTATCCCCACCTTCCTCACTGATATTTACTCGCCTATTAGACATCACACCTATTCTGTAGCATACAAACAAGAGTCCTACGATCAGCAGTGGTCAGGACAAGCAACACTCTTTTACTGTAACTTAACAATCAGAGGCAAAAATCCTAGGAATCCATAACAAAGACACGCCAAGCTAAACCATAGCTCTGATACCACTTAAACATGTCACGCCCAGCCCATACCTAGAGTAACATGCTCCTGTAGCATATACAACGACCTCCCGTACAAAAAACCGTTGTATACACTATAAGGGATACCTGAACAAGTATAAAAAGATGTCGTATAGGAACAAAAGATAGTATGGCGGTGAAATCGGCAAACAGAACCAATCATAACCCTGGATAATAACATACATTCAATTGAATGAACATGTCAATAACAAAAGTATGTTTATTAATATACAAAGGTTCTCGTTACATTAACTGCATATGTCACCATCAAACTACAAATACACTTCTGCCTCTCTGATATATACAAGCTACAATACAAGGCTACATAAAAGAAAATATGCTTGGTTGTCCCAGACCACCTCGAGATAGGGATTGCTACTGAATCTACTTCTCTGTTGACACTGGCAGTCACTGCTCTGGGCCTTCCACAGTAATATATGATCCATCATGCCTTTTCCTCATTTTCTATCATTATTCTCAACCCTCCTATTATGTGTATGCCAATAAGTAATGTTCAATGTAACATAATACGGAGGAATGGCTTACATAAGCAATAAAACAAGCTCACATCTCAAAGCAATAGACAAATATGGGAATTCAATCCCCAAACATCATTTCCTAAGCCTTACTTGGCTTAAAACAACAAAGGAAGCAAAGAGCAACTTAATACAAACAAGCACTAACTAGCACAAACCTGGTAGAAGTAAAGCTTCTAGTGGTTAATAACTCCTCTAAGCTTCTAGCCTTGCAAAATCAACTCTGATATGCTAATCCCTTAAAGGAAGATGAACTCTAGGGGTTTAGGGACGTTGGAGAGGGTTTAGGAGAAGAAATAAGGAAGAAAGTCAAAGAAAAGTCTAAGTTTATCTTCTTAAAAATGGTGTTTTAAGTCGCGTACGCCCGTACCAAACTTAAAGTCCTGATGTCCTGATTTTCCTATGAGCAACCGTACGGCCGTACATTACAATGGTACACCTGTATGACCCTAAAGTTCCTGACAAACCCATTTTCCTGCGAGCAACGATACAATCGTACCACCTCTTGGTACGCCTGTACTAGCTCCAGGAACTCCAATTCCCTGTTCCCTCGAGCTTGGTACGTCCGTACGATTATCCATATGCCCGTACCATACGCCTGAAATCAGGACATACCTAAATCAAAGCCTCTAACTCCCTCGATACCTGCTAAAGCCACTCCAAAACCAACCTAAACACATCAAAATCACTATCCCTCATCCAACTGAGAAGTCACGCTTCCTAATAAGGCAACAATATCATGAAATACAATCACAATCAACATCATACATCCATATATACAAGCATACAAGCATACATACATACATACATATAATCATACACATCATCATCGTATAGCAAAATACATACACATACATATAAACTACTAGGGCCTCACACACGGGTGTAACACATATTTTGACCTGTACGGTTGTATGCCCTCCCATACGCCCGTACAGTACCCAAAAAACATCTCGAAAATGATGCTGAAATATTACGTATGGCTGTACCACCAAGTGGTACGCTCATACCAAACTTTTTGGACATTTTTCTACTCCGTACGACCTCTTTGCACGCCCGTACGACTTGGAAAACCAAATGGTACACTCGTACTACTTCCTGTATGCCTGTACCGCATCAAAAATATTGACAAACCAAATTCTTGAGAGCTTTGGTGCTGCCGTACTACATATTGGTATGCTCGTACAAAAATTGGTACGCCTAGACGAAGCTTAAAATACTCAAAAGTTCAATAAACTCACCAAAGCCTTGTGTGGACTTAAATAAGCTTCTAGAGCATGGTATGATAGATTAAGTTCATTTTTGGTTGATCATAGTTTTGAAAAAAATAAGGCTAATACAACTCTCTTCATTAAGAATTATAAGTATGATATTTTGCTTGTACAAATTTAAGTTGGTGATATTATATTTGGTGCTACTAATGAAGAGTTATGCAAGGAATTTTCTAAGTGTATGCAAGGAGAATTTGAAATTAGCATAATGGGAAAATTGAAGTACTTTTTAGGACTTCAAGTCAAGCAATGTGAATATGGAATCTTCATTAATCAATTCAAGTACACTTAAGAAATATTGAAGAAATTCGAAATGAGTGATGCTAAAGCAAGCAAAACGCCTATGAGCACTACAATAAAGCTTTCATTGGATGAAGTGGCAAATAAGTATATCAAAAGAATTATAGAGGTATGATAGGTAGTCTACTCTATCTAATTGCTTCTAGGCTAGATATTATGTTTGCTATGTGTATGTGTGCTCGTTTTGATACAACTCCCCAACTTGTAGATATTTTCACAAAACCATGTGAATAACGTTTAAACTTCATTAAGCATGAGTTAAGGATGATAGATGGACCATTTTTGAAGTAGAAATGTATTTTGAACTCTAAAATCTTTCAAGAAAAATCTCAAAAATCCTCTTCAAAAAATTCAGTTTTAGTGGTCGTACAGCCGTACGTGATCTCGTATGCTCGTACGGATCTCTAAATCCAAATTCTCATTTTAGTGGTAGGTTTTGTATAGCCGTACGTCCTTAGGAGTATGCCCGTATGCTCAAAAGAGTAAAAATTCCAGTAGCTTTTCATACGGCAGTACGTAATCTTGTACACCCGTACATGTGTGTTTCCTTCTATAAATTCAAATTTCAATGAGCTAGTATGGTCGTACGTTATCTGGTACACCTGTAAGTGACTCAAAATCCTTAATTTTAACCTAATTTTCTCAATTTTTTGTCTTCACTTCTCACTGTCGTTCATTGTAGTTTTTCAATTTCTCCAATATTTCTCCGCCAAATCACTCCCAAAACACTTGAAATCTTCTTCCCTTTGTGTCTGCTCCTCAATTTTGGTCAAATCAACTCAAAATCTTAAGGTTTTCATTTAGTTTTTCTTATTTTTACCGTAAATTACATTTTGATTTATTTTATGATTTTTCTACTTTTTTATTCATTTTTTGAATATTGTCCTTTAAAGTTTATCGATTGTTATTGTGTTTTTAACTTGTGTTATGAAAATCATTATGTTTGGTTGAGTTTTGAAATTTTAGGTTTATCAAAATTCTATCAAAACTCTGTCGAATTTTTGAAAAATTTTTAAAACTCTGATTTTTCCAAATGACTTTGCATGGTACTCATGGTGGTTCTTTGTCTTGTCCTCAAGACAAGGGAAAACGTGTACAAGCTGAGGATTGTACTCCTCCCATGCCTAATTTTTTGACTTTCGGGTCTCGACAGGCAATTTTGAGTCAAAAAACATTTTTCACCTTGTTATTTTACGTGTGTTCTACTTTATATACTGTCAGACTCAAGGCTGATGTTAGATAATTTTTGGCTAACATTGGCTAGTCTAATTTCACATTTTTAGATAACAAATCTCTCAATTCTCTATCTTTCAAGTTTTTACATATGTTTAAACTCAATATGTCTCACACTTGTACATTCAAACTATTTTGACATAATTATAGACTCATAAAATTTGAGTTTAATGTTATCTTTGACTTTTCCACTGACGACATTGCAAATGCCAAATCTGCTATATTTGACAAAAATGCCCCTTGGAAGGATATCGCACTCGATACTCCTTTCCATCCTTCGAGGCTCAAAGCCTCCTGTCTAAAATCTCCTTCTCTTTTCTATTGTCATCGACTGATCACCTATCTTGTCTTTGAGCAATCAGAGTCGAATAATACAGTTACCGGTCCTAACCTTATCTTTCTTAACTCTATGGTCATTGGTTCTCCTATTCAAATTGGTTGTTGGCTTCAAGATCAGTTCCTTAAAGTTGGTGTTCAGAAATAATCAGGGCAAGCTATTCTTTTTTGTCCCACATTTACCATATCTATCATTCTCTGAAGGGTTTCCTTTCTGATTCACCAGCTCCTGGACCCTCTGGTCCTAATTTAGATATGTTCTTCATTAAGCATTTGATGCTCAGTGAACCTAACCATCTCAATGAGTACTCAATCCACATCGAGTATATCAAGAGGCATCTCGAGCACCTTCTTGCATTAGGGCTTCCCAATGATACTATTGCACTGTATAGTGCTAAGGCAATCGATATCTGCCAGTACATGCAGGTGCCTATTCCTAAGGATGTAGAGTAAACAGAGGATGATACTCCTACCTTACTTCAAGCATGTACCAGTTCACCTCACAAGGATGCCACATGACAGGCAGCTCTAAGCCACAAATGATAGAGATAATCTAACGGTGGATCCCCTTTCGGTGCTGCTGCTCCTTCTACTGCTGCTGATGTAAATCCTCTTCTGGTGTTATTGCTCCTAATGCTGCTGCTGCTCCTTCTACTCCTGTTGATGCTATTGCTCCTCAATAATCTATTGTGGATCTTATTACACAATAGTTTATGATGCTCAACACCAGACTTGATGGTTTCGAGCATCATTTTGATTCGATCGATTAACGACTCCTCCAGCAGACCCAAGAGTTCCAGGATTTTGATGCCTCCACTACTACTACTCTTCAGTCCCTTAGTTCCCTGCTTAATCCATTTATCCCTCCTCCTCATTGACACATTTTGATCTTGAAAAAGAGGGAGATATAGTTAAGGATATGCTATTGGTTTTGTTGATTTTGGTAGTTGACTTTGATTATGTTTATGTTTATTTTTGACTTTTATAATTGACTTTGATTATGTTTATTTAATTATATTCTTTCAGTATTTATGATATTTGATTTTCTCATTTGTGTATCTGTTTACTTTTCCTTTTATGTTGATTAAGAATAATTACATGAATTCTAAAATAAAGGAGGAGAACTTCAAATTTAAAAATTTTCTTAATTTCAGCATGTCTTGTAAAACAAACTTAAATTGATTATCAACATCAAAAAGGGGGAGATTTTTAGACTCATTATTTTGATGTTTGTATTTTACAAATTCAATTTAAGTTAATTTAAATAAAAATGTTGAAAATGTGAGTGATACAGGCATACGTGTTCAGGTACGGGCTTACCACTGTGGTATTTTGCATGGTACAGGCATACGACTAGCCGTACCAGCTTTCTCTAGTTGAAATTGAGAAATGTTGCTTGGTACGAGGGTACCAATTCGGGTACGATCGTACCATATATTATGCATTGGCTCGTACGACTGCATGGGTTGGTCGTATCACATGCCAAATTTGGTAGAAAGTTTCGTGCGGGCTTACCAAGTGGGTGGTACAGCCATACCACAGCCATTGCCCAAATTGGTATTGCATTTTAGTTAGCGGTACGGGTGTACGAGATCACGTATGGTTGTATGCATCTTTTATAGAAAGATTTTAAAGCTTTCTAACGAATTTATTTTGAATATCATTACTATCTAACAAATTTATTCTCTTTGTGAAGCATATATACAGATGAGAAAAGCTTTCTCAAGTAAGTTACTTTGCTAGAAACTAAATCTTACTTGCAATTTGATTCTATCTCTCTCTTTCACACTCTTTCACAACCCTAAGCTTTTACTTGTAATCTTGGGTTGGTGTGTGTATTAATGCTAAGACATTATTGCTGTAATTGAGAGTTGAATATTGTGAGTTTGATTGTAATTGTAAAGGTTTGAGTGTAAGCCTTGAAAACACTAAATATTGAATTCTTATATGAAGAATTCTTTATTGTAATTGTGAAGTGATTAGTGGAACCCTAAGTTGAGACTTAAGAGAAGTGGATGTAGGCAAAGTATTGTGCCGAACCACTATAAATTGTGCCTTATGTTGCTGTGCATTCTGGGATTTCAAATCTTTTTCAACAAACAAATTCAGTAGAAATTAATTATAAGAATCAGAAATTAGGAATGAAGATTTTATACCAACTTAAAAGGATTATCTACCGATTAAAATAAAAAATGGTGTTATTCTAAAGTTTTATTTGGAATTAAAATGAGATAAAAAAATATTATAAAGTATTCATTATGTATTAGTTCTATAACCATGAAGATTTTTTCAATCAGCAATTGAAATATTGAATCAGGTAAAAATTTTATTCATAGTGAAATGTATCATTTTTATATAAAAAATATAATCATCAATGAAATTATATTTGCAATCATACAATACATATCAACAATGGGTAAACAAATATGAACTAATATAATTAAAAAAAATATGAGGACAAATGAGTTAAATTATCAGAAATAAAAATATTTGCAGTATATTTTATGAAAATTAATTTTTTATATGTAAGGTGTATACAAAAGAGTATATAAAAAATACATAGATAATTATGATACAAAAAACATAAAAAAAATATAAAGAATAAACTAATATGCATATAAAGAGTATATAAGAGGTGTATAACTATTATACAATTTCTTTTAAAACTAACAAAAAAATAGTTTGTCAAATCATTTGAATTAAATAAAAGGAAATAGAACAAATATGATTATATTTCTTCAAAACCATTAAAGAATAATATAACAATAATATTATTTACACTACATACATCTTCAAATCAATAAGTCAAGTTAGAATATATGTTACATGCACTTAAATAATAATTATAATATAATGAAGTAAAAAATAGTTTGTATGATAGATTCATTGATATGAATAAATTTTTAATAAAGCATAAGTAACATAATGATAAAAATATTCAACTCAATCTTT
Source organism: Dalechampia spathulata (assembly GCA_948192965.1). Classification (NCBI taxonomy): domain Eukaryota; kingdom Viridiplantae; phylum Streptophyta; class Magnoliopsida; order Malpighiales; family Euphorbiaceae; genus Dalechampia; species Dalechampia spathulata. Next base: position 8,121 of record CANYBF012017199.1, read on the forward strand.
AAATGATATATACAGTGTGTTAAGAATAATTCATAATTTTGACAATAAATATATCATAAGAAAATAATTTTTTATTCAATCTAACTTGGAGGAGTACTAAAACATAACCATCACCATATCGATAATGATTTCATGTGCATAACAAACATAAGCAATATGAAGTTGAACTTTGCTTCAACAACTAATAACAACTAGATTTTGCTTGATGATCATTTATCTAAACACAAAGTAAAAAATAATTGTAAAAATTAATAAGAACAATCGAGTAAGATAACAGATAAATAGATGTATACATACATGCAAAAATAACAGATAAATAGCTATATACATACATGCAACTCTTGTTTTCTATTCAATCTCATTTGATGTTTCTCTTATAGTCAATAAGTGACTCTTCAACCTTGTTCTGAAATAAGCATTATGGATTAAAAAAAAAGTGAAATTTTAATGAATGGTTTATTTTCTTTTTTTATTTTTTTCATTTTCAAATAAAAAAAAATACATGTTCTATCTTTATTTTCCTGCTACTCTTAGTTTCTTCTCTTCCAGACAAATAATTAAATTTTATTTCTCTAATATCAATTATCCATTAGATTATTTCTATTTACTAACCTTAGCGACGGAAAACCCCATCTATCATTTTTCTTCCAATGTATTTTTCACCTTACATGTTTCAGAAGTGTATGATTTAATTATATTGATTTGATTATATTAATAAAATTAATCAATATCATGTTATGTTAGTCAAATAACATGTTGAAAAAAATAATAAATCATATAACGTAACTTTTTAAGTAGGATGATTTTCTTAATGTAATATTAAAATTTTTATCATAAAATAATTCGTTAAAATTGTATAGGTTAAATTAAATTAAAATGTCATGGAATTTGCATACTTAGTTTCGAGATGATGATGTAGTAATGTGGTTGGTGGCGAAACCAATTTCGAAGCAAAATTCATGAGGTCAACGTGGGTGATTTCATATCGTTGAGATTATAACCAGCATTAATTCGCATTAAAAATACATAAATAAAGATATGATATCTATATGGAATTATTAATGAAAATATAATAATTCATGTAAAATAAATAAATGATTATAATGTTACGAAACCATATTCCAACCTAAAACATTAATGAAAATTAATATTCTTGAGATCAATCGTGCCTCTTTTTTTTTTTTTTTTGACTGTAAGAGTTTCAAAATTTTGACAAAAAAAAAATCTTTGATAAAATTAATAATTAAGAGTCTTGATTAACCTAATATACAATGAAATGATCTCAGACAGTGACTGTTGGTGTATTATAATCTGAGATTTTTGAGAATAGATTTAGCATTTCATTTCAAAGTCAACATTTAGATTTTGGTTTCGCTTTTGCCGCAAAGTGTGTATATATATTAATCTTATTGTTCATTCATTCAACTGTGAAAATTCAAGTAATTTGACAAATTGACAAATCGATAAGCTTAGGGTCAATTTAATCGACTGCCCTTTAAATAAAATAGCAGCCAGCCTACCCCTTCGATGAGAACTCGACTCGGCCCAATCCGACCCATGTGGTCAACTTTCTGCTCTGAATTTCAACAGAACGTTGTTAGAAAAATCACAGTGTTCTATTTTTTCCATGTCCCTACGCCAGCATGAAATCATTCTGATATCAACGAGATTGAAATTCTATCTGGGTTTGGTTGCATGGCTTCTCATAAATTATTTTGACGGGTGGGTTTGATCGTACGAGTGGCTTGGAACAGTATGCTTTTGTGTCTAAGAATATCATGTTTCTTGCATTTCATTAAAATAAATGCTTGCATGAATCATGTTTTGTTTCATGTATTAGTTCTTCGTTGAGAATTATTATATTTATGTATATATATATATTAAAAGCCATTAATAATAAGTTCTTTTTTTATTATTAATTATTAGAAATCTTAAGTTTTATATGCTGCTATACAAGAAATAAGCGATATTGCTTCGGAAATTCGCTACAAAATTTATCTGTAGCTAAATAGCGATGGATTCGCAATAAATTAGCGACGGACATGTTCAATGGCGACGGAATATATGATGCGTCACAAATTCCGTAGCAATTTAGCGATGGAAATACTTCCGTCGCAGATTCCGTAACGATTTAGCGACGGAATTACTTCCGTCGCAAATTCCGTAGCGATTTAGCGACGGAAATATTTCCGTCGTAAATTCCGTAGCGATTTAAAGACGGAAATATTTCCGTCGCAAATTCCGTAGCGATTTCGCTACGAATATATTTCCGTCGCAAATTCGGTAGCAATTTAACCATTACTTTTTTTAATTAATATTATTAATTTTTACAAAATAAATACAATTTATTATTATTATGGTTTTCACTTAATTTTTTTGAAAATAATTATAATTTATTAATATTATGGTTTTCACTTTTAAATTTGTAGAGAGTTATTATGTTCTTTAAAAAGTTTAAAATGGTTATTAATATTTTTAATTTAAAGTAATATTAAGTAAATTGAAAAATA
>CANYBF012017240.1:0-11281 GCA_948192965.1 Dalechampia spathulata
TCTATTACTCCACTATGAGTTGTACATTGATCCTAAAGATCTATTTATAGAACAAAATTGAAAGGTAACAACTATTCCTAAACATTGTGTTGATTCACTAAAAGATAGAGCAGTTGGTGACGAAGCATTGCAACTCTTCCCCAAAAACTATGAATGTCACGACTCGTGCATCTGCTTGTACAAGTAAAAATTGCCCTTCATGAGTCGTGCCTTGACTTGGTGCGAGTGAACTTCCTTTGGATCCTTTATTGTAACGACTCGTATATAGGCTTTACGAGTCGTACCTTAATCTTTCAATCTTCAAATTCCTCACTGTAAAGACTCGTGCATGTCCTCGCGAGTCATGCTTCTGATAGCTTCAAACTTCATTCTTTACTGTAACGACTCGTGCACTTCATGCTCGAGTCATGACTTGCTTCATCTTCTTGAAAGGTCTTTACTGTCACGACCCGTGCATATACTTCACGAGTCGCATTCTTCTTTGTTCCTTCTTTCCTCTACTGTTACGACTCGTATCACTCATGCTCGAGTCGTAGACTATGCTTATGTCTTCTATTCGACTCGTATCACTTCATTACGAATCGTCCTTCCTCATTTCACCATTGATTCTTCATACTTAACCAATATTTCACTAAATTCCCTGCAAATACTTACAAATAGTCCTCAAAATACATCTTGGGACTTCTTGCAAACAAAGTTAGAAAGAAATAGCAAAGGAACTAAAATAGACATAATACTTCATAAAAACTTATAGAAAAACTAAGACTAAACATATAAAAATCACAATATTAAGACTCAAATAAACAACATAATAACTAGTAATCAAATAACGCTTATAGGCTCGGAGCGCACATCCCGAAGTGATCATAATGGGCCCTACATGATGGGTTCTAAACTATATGCGGCGCATATAGACCTATGTGCGCAGCATATAGGCTATGTGCTACGCACATAGCCCTATATGTGACACACATAGGTTTAAAAATTTTCAAATCCGGGTGAAAATTACAAAATTGCGACGCCTAAAAATTGCTCTATAAATATAGAGCTTGGGGTCTGAATTAAGGACCCTCGAATTTGCTCCTGAAGCAACCTAAAACTCTGCCAAAATAATTTTAAAATTAATTAAACACTTAATTAATTAAATCTTAGAGATTTAGAGACAAATTGGCTCTAGTTAGGCTCCTTAAACGCGTAAGGAAGCAAGATCAAGGAAGAAGACCTACTGCTAAGAGGTAATTTCTTCATTTTTCTTCATTTTTCTTCATTCTCCTTCTATTTTTGAAGGTATATGCGCCACATATATACTTATGTGTGCCACATGTAGCTTATGTGTGGCACACATAGGGCTATATGCTGTGTATATAGCCCCCAGATTTCAAAGAAAAGGCCATTTTTCTTCCAGTTTTCACCAGTTTTTCCCCCAATCTGGCCATGCTTTAAATGTCCTCGATCTTCCTTAAAACAAGCCAGATTTTAAATAATTTTAACTTTAAAATTATTTTTACGTGTTGGATGCAAATCCACGAAGCAAAACCCTATTTTTGGGTCCGATCTATCTAGATCGGGGTCGGATCTAGGGTTTCTGCTTAAAAATCTTTGGTTTTCCTTTGATTTTTCAAACTATGTGCACCACATATACATCTATGTTCACCACACATACCCTATGTGTGGCACACATAGATCTATGTGCAACGTACATAGATCCCGGTTTTCACAGAAAAACCCAATTTTAACCTGAACCGCTTCAGTTTTGAATTTTCCAGCAACTCCAGTAGCTTTTCCATGCAATTGGGGTTCTGGATCTATCAAATATTGTCTAGATCTTGTTACACCCGTTTGTGAGGCCCTAGTAGTTTGTACGCTACTATACGGATAGAGGTCTGTATGTGTATGAGTTTTGCTATACGTTAATTACGTGTATACATGTATGTATGTATGTATGTAGGCTTGTATATATGGATGTATGATGTTGATTATGATTGTATTTCATGATACTGTCACCATATTGGGAAGCGTGACTTCTTGGTTGGATGAGGGACAATGAGTTTGATGTGTTTAGGTTGGTTTTGGAGTGTTTTAGCAGGTTTCGGGGGAGTTAGGGGCTTTGACTTAGGCATGTCATGATTTTAGGCATGCGGTACAGGCGTACGGATATCCGTACGGGCGTACCAGGCTTGACGAATAGGAGGTAGTGAGGACCTGGAGATGGTACGGGCGCACCAAGGATCTGTACAGTCGTACCGTTGCTCACAGGAAAATGGGTTTATCAAGAACTTTAGGGTCGTACGGGCACACCAAATTTGGTACGAGCGTACGACAGCTCGCAACAAATCAGGGCATCAAGACTTTAAGTTTGGTACGGGCGTACGGGAGTTTGGTACGGCCGTATGCGACTTAAAGTACCATTTTAAATGGACTAAACCTATCTTTTTTCCTTATATTTCTTCTTTCTTTTCTTGTCTAAACCCTTTCCCTACATTCCTAAACAGTAGAACTCACCATGTATTGTGGTTTTGCACTGTGAGAGCTTGGATTAGCGTGGTTAGAAGCTTAGAGAATTGGCTAGACGCTAGAGGTAGCTTCTTACAGGTTAGCGCTAGATTGTATTGAGTTGCTCTTTGCTTTTTTTATTATTTTAAGCCAAGTAAGGCTTAGGAAATGATGTTTGGGGATTGAATTCCCGTATTTGTCTATTGTTTTGAAATGTGAGCTTGTTTTATTGCTTATGTAAGCCATTCCTCCGTATTATGTTGCATTGAACATTGCTTATTAGCATACACATAATAGAAGGGTTGGGAATACTGAGAGAAAATGAGGAAAAAGGCATGCTGGATCATATATTACAGGATTCCATAATGGAATCATATATTATGTTGCCTCTTACGGGAGTTGAGTCTCGAGACATAAGTAAAACAAAGGGGCCTACGGGCTAGGATGACAGTTGTCCTCCTTCGGGAGTTGAGCACCGATACATAGGGATCCAACATGGGATTATATTGTGCACAGTAAACAGAAAAGAAAAAGGGAAACAGGGGCAAGCATAGCATTGCATTGTATTACCTGTGGATTAAAATGCTTGTTTCTGTGATATATGCGTTATGTGTTACTTGCACCACTGAGTCTTCCACTCAACATTTATTAATTGATGGACACAGGTTCTGAGCCCACAGTAGAGGGCCCAGAGCAGTGATTGCTGTGACAGCAAAGAGGTGGATTCTGCAGCAATCCTTCTCGAGGTGGTCCGGGACAGCCAAGCATGCTTCTTTTTGTTAGCCTATATATTGTAGCTTGTACATACTGAGAGGCAGTAGTATAGATGTAGTCTGGTGGTGATTCTGTATGGGAACAATGTATTTTCCATAAACCTTTATGTAAAGACATATGGATGTATATATATATAGTTATTTGTTATAGAAATGTTCATTCATTTGAATGTATGTTGATTATCCAGGGTTGCTTTTGTATTTGGTTCTTTACATCATTCGCACCACCATATTATATGTGGTCCCCATACGACATCTTTTTATACTTGTTCAGGTATCCCTTGTAGCATATACAGTGATTTTCCATACGGGAGGTCGTTGTGTATGCTACGGGAGCATGTTACTCCAGGTATGGGCTGGGCATGACATGTTTAAATGGTATCAGAGTCTGGTTATAGCTCGTAGGGTGTATAGCTATCGTTTAGCTTGATGTGTCTTTGTTATGGATTCCTAGGATTACTCCCTCTGATTGTTAAGCTACAGTGAAGGAGTGTTGCTTGTCTTGACCACTGCTGACCGTAGGACTCCTGTTTGTGTGCTACAGATTAGGTTTGATGTCTGGTAGATGAGTAGATGTCGGTGAGGAAGGTAAGGATAACTTTAATCCCCAAGAGAGTTCCTCAACACTGGGAGAGCGCACGGGTAGGCAGGTGAAGGCTTTGACTGCTAACTCGATGGCAACTCAGTTTGCCTGGTTCATGTAGTTTCTTTAGGCGCAGAGTCAGGCATTGCCTGCAGTTCCTGCCCCACCTCCAGTGAACTTCACAAAGTTGAGGTCATATGGAGCCACAGATTTCACCAGTACTACTGATCCATACGTGGTGGAGGTATGGTTAGAGCCGACATAGAGGGTGTTGTGCCAGTTGAAGTGCCCAGAAATGGTGAAGTTTGAGTATGCCATCTCTTTGTTATAGGAGGACGCGTATGAGTGGTGAAAGACCATTCCTTAGAGTATTGCTGATCCTCTCGTGTTGATGTGGGCTGATCTTCAGAGGAAATTTTGGTGGAAGTACGTGCCTTTGGCCTATACTGACCAGAAGTTACAGGAGTTCCGTGGGCTAAAGCAGGGTGATATGTCTGTGGCTGACTACGAGAAGGAGTGCACCCGGTTGGTGTATTATGCGACCCATATTTTACCATCTGGATGAGAGAGGTGTAAGCAATTTGAGCAGGGCTTGAATCCCCGGCTCAAGGCATTTGTGCAGACCTCTCAATATGATGACTTCTCAGCTATGATGGCCAGTGCACTAGATCTCGAGCGGATGATACTGGAGGATGACGCTTGACAGGAGTCGATGAGGAGATCGTAGAGGGGGCCAAGTTCTTGTTCGAGTTCTTTGAAGAGAGGCAAGTTCAGGAGTTCTTTTCCCCTAGGTCAGCAGATGTGTGATCAATGCGACCGCGGTGAGAGCAGAGTGGGAGACCCATTTCTTATGGTGGCAGTGCAGGTGCTGGATCGTATCCTTGTCGTATATGCGGTCGGACTCATTATGGATCTTACCGAGCAGGTAGTACTGCATGTTTCAGATGTGGAGGTGCAGGTCATTTTTCTCGGGAGTGCCCAGAGTGGTTTGGTGGACCAGTTTGTCCTGTTGTTGAAGGAGAGGTTCAATAGCAGCAGCAGCAAAGACCTAGCTCTGTAGGTTCTTAGGGGTCTGAGTGAGGCAGAGGCCGAGGGAGAGGCCATGATAGTGGAGGACATGGCATAAGTCAGGGGTCCATTAATCAGGTTATTGGGGCTCCTGCTATAGTCTATAACTTGGTACACCGAGGGGAGCAACAAGCAGCGGATGTGGTGCTCGGTAATGTTCTTATCTCTAAGCACGATGCTTTAGTGTTGTTTGATCCTGGTTCTTCGCATTCTTATATTGATGTTAGGTTTGCTCAATTGCTTAAGATGTCGAGTGAGAATCTAGGTTATGGGATAGTGGTTTCTAGCCCACTAGGCAGAGATGTGGTTGTTGATAGGGTGTTTAGGCGATGTCCTTTGATTATTCAGGGTGTGTGTTTCTCGTCTGACCTTGTAGAGATGCCATTCTGAGAGTATGATATTATAATGGGAATGGATTAGTTAGCTAAGTATGGTGTGGTGATGGATTGTTTACGGAAGACTGTGACCCTTTAGCATCCGGATCAGGAGATGATTCTAATTAAGGGTAACATGCCGTCAGTGACAGCGAGGTTAGTGACATATGTAACTACGCGAAAGTTGCTGTTACAGGGCTGTAAGGTGGTGTTAGCTCATGTGATGGATGGGAGATAGAAGGGAGTTTAGTTGACAGAGATTTCGATAGTGTGTGACTTCCCTGATGTGTTTCTAGAGGAGTTGCCAAAGTTACCGCCTGAGAGAGAAGTGGAGTTCGAGATCGAGGTGTTACCGGGTACAGAACCGATCTCGATTACACCTTATCAGATGGAACCTACTAAGCTTAAGGAGTTGAAGGTGCAATTACAGGAGTTGCTTGATAAGGGGTTCATTTGCCCGAGTGTTTCACCCTGGGGTGCGCTAGTGTTGTTCATGAAGAAGAAGGACGAGTCTATGCAGATGTATATAGACTATAGACAGTTGAATAAGGTGACGATCAAGAATCGATACCCGTTGTCGCGTATAGATGATTTGTTCGATCAGCTTAAGGGTGTAGTAGGATTTTCTAAGATTGATTTGAGATCGGGATATCATCAATTACGGGTGAAAGAAGATAGCATGGCGAAGACGGCATTCAGAACTCGATACGGTCATTATGAATTTTTGGTAATGTTGTTTGGTTTAACGAATGCACCGACATCGTTTATGGCATTAATGAGCACGGTGTTTACTGATTACCTGGATCAATTCATTGTCATGTTCATTAATGACATTCTTGTATACTCTAAGATGCGTGAGGAACATGATTTTCACTTGAGGTTAGAGCTTAAATGGATGAGGGAGAAGCAGCTATTTGGCAAGTTGTCAAAGTGTGAGTTTTGGCTTGATCAAGTAGCATTTTTGGGACATATGATCTTTGCAGAGGGGATCAGAGTGGATCCGAGTAAGGTAGAGGCTGTGCTTAATTGGCAGACACCCATAAATGTCAATGAGGTTCATAGTTTCTTAGGTTTAGCAGGGTATTATCGGAGGTTTGTTAAGCGATTCTTTATAATTGCTTTGCCCTTAACGACATTGTTAAGGAAGGATGTTCCTTTTGTCTGGTCAGAGGAATGCCAGAAAAGTTTTGAATGATTGAAGGACTGTTTGACACAAGCATTAGTTCTTATGCTACCCACTCTGGGTCAAGCGTACGTGATTTACAGTGATGCTTCGTTGAATGGTTTGGGATGTGTATTGATGCAGGATCAGAAAGTAATTGCCTATGCCTTGAGGCAATTGAAGCCACATGAGAAGACTAAAGTAAATGAGGAAAAAGGCATGTTGGATCATATATTACAGGATTCCATAATGGAATCATATATTATGTTGCCTCATACGGGAGTTGAGTTTCAAGACATAGGTAAAACAAAGGGGCCTACGGGCCAGGATTACAGTTGTCCTCCTTCGTGAGTTTAGTATCAGTACATAGGGATCCAGTATGGGATTATATTGTGCACAATAAACAGAAAAGAAAAAGGGAAACAAGGGGCAAGCATAGCATTGCATTGTATTGCCTGTGGATTAAAATGCTTGTTTTTTATGATATATGCGTTATATGTTACTTGCACCAATAAGTCTTCCACTCAGCATTTATCAATTGATGGACGCAGGTTCTGAGCCCATAGTAGAGGGCCTAGAGTAGTGATTGTCGTGACAGCAGAGAGGTGGATTCTGCAGCAATCCTTCTCGAGGTGGTCCGGGATAGCCAAGCATGCTTCTTTTTGTTAGCATGTATATTGTAGCTTGTACATACTGAGAGGTAGTAGTATAGATGTAGTCTGGTGGTGATTCTGTATGGGAATAGTGTATTTTCTCTGAACCTTTATGTAAAGACATATATGGTTATTTGTTCTGGAAATGTTCATTCATTTGAATGTATGTTGATTATCCAGGGTTGCTTTTATATTTGGTTCTTTACATCGTTCGCACCACCATACTGTATGTGGTCCCCATACAACATCTTTTTATACTTGTTCAGGTATCCCTTATAGCGTATACAGCAGTTTTCCATACGGGAGGTCATTATGTATGCTACGGGAGTATGTTACTCTAGGTATGGGCCGGGCATGACAGATCTACTTGATTTTGGCTTTAAAATCACTTATTTCAATTAATTGCTCAATTAATTGTTTGGTTTGCTAAACCAGAGGCCAATTCATGCTCAAAATGAGGTACTGTCTTCATTAAAGTTACGTATTTTAATCTGTAGATCATTTATGTACTGACAGATTTCATTTTCTTGTAGATTCATCAACTATGTGTGACGCACATAGCTTGATATGTGGCGCACATAGTTCATATTTTTCCAGAAAAACCATATTTCAGGTCATATTTTTACCATATTTTGACGTATCTAATGGTATTTGAGTCTCACAGTGGCTCAAGTATTCTGGATTTTTCATAAAAAAATACATTTAATTAATTTTAGCCTCAAAATTAATTTTTACGATAAAAATGTAATTTTTACTCGTATAAAATGCGACTTTGAAAGGATTGGATTTTAATTGGTTGAGGGACTATCTCCAAAATATTTCAAGTGATGTCAGCACTCCCAATTAATTTTTCCATGATCAAACAAAATAATCTTGCCAAAAATTATTTTTATTAAAATGAATTTTCACGATCCGGCTCGTGTTTATTCTCATAATTATTGCCTAATAATTGATGGATTTTGACCCTTGGTTCATGCTTTTAAATGGTATTGGACTGGTCAAATAAATCCAAAATTCATTTGCTACTAATGAATTTATTTGTGTATTTTTGCATATTAATCCATTGCGCATGTAAAGACATATGGACGTATATATATATAGTTATTTGTTCTAGAAATGTTCATTCATTTGAATGTATGTTGATTATCCAGGGTTGCTTTTGTATTTGGTTCTTTACATCGTTCACACCACCATATTGTATGTGGTCCCCATATGACATCTTTTTATACTTGTTCAGGTATCCCTTATAGCGTATACAACGGTTTTCCGCACGGGAGGTCATTATGTATGCTACGGGAGCATGTTACTCCAGGTATGGGCTGGGCATGACAGATCTACTTGATTTTGGCTTTAAAATCACTTATTTCAATTAATTGCTCAATTAATTGTTTGGTTTGCTAAACCGGAGGCCAATTCATGCTCAAAATGAGGTACTGTCTTCATTAAAGTTGTATATTTTTTTCTGTTGACCCTTGGTTCGTGCTTTTAAATGGCATTGGACTGGTCAAATAAATCCAAAATTCATTTGCTACTAATGAATTTATTTGTGTATTTTTTCATATTAATCCATTGTGCATTTTGGATCATGCAACTCGTGGAAAAAGGGGTATTACTTAATACCCCAGAAAATATGTATACAAGGACAACTTTGTAATAGGGTAGAATTATTTAATTTGGTCTGTAATAGTTTCTCCTATCTCATGTGTACCCCTAATTTCCTTGATTCCCTTTTACCGGCCTTTATTGTTTTTGATCATGAATGTTTTATATTTGCTCAAATATATTATGTCATTCATGTCACATGCTATGTTACATGACATAAGCACATATTACTATGCATGTGATGCATATACTGCATGCCATAACATATCGTATTTTCGTATGCATATACATATAAATACACTAATACGCAAACACGCCAATGCGCAATCCAATATGCACAATCAGTCAATACACCTTGCCATGCACATATTTGCCATGCCATGTCATATAATATGCCACGTTGTAGGCCATAAATGCATGTCATACCGTATGTCATACACATACTATGTTGAAAACACATTCACATATGCACCACTATGCCATGCCATACATCATTTAACATGCCATGCATATGGTATGCTACACATTATGCCATGTCATGCATATGCCATGATATACCTCATTTCACATCCCATGTCACATGACATAAGCACATTCTACTATGCATGCCATGCATATACCATGTCATACATCATTACACATGCCATACATATGTCATGTTATCATGCATATAACTCACATACCATGCATATGGTGCATCATCTACCTCACATGCCATGCGTATGGTATAATGCCATGCATTTAATACGTCATCCATATAACATATCATGCATATGCTATGCTATACACCATCTCACACATCATGCATATGATATGTCAAACATTTCACATGTCATGCATATGATATGTCACATATCATCTCACATGTCATGCATGCGCCATGTCACGCATCCATACAAACATGCATACACTATGCATAAGCCCAATGCGACGCAACCCCTACAACGTTAACGCATAACACCATACGCTATTTGCCATAATATGTGCTTACATATCATGTTAGGTTACCATATCATGCATATGATATTTTATTCACACTCACATGTCATGCATATGCCATGCTACTTTATCATTTCTATGTATGCCATGCACATGCCATGCCATCCAAACATCATATAACCTTATATGTCATTTTATGTGCAACCTTGCAATGCCAAATCGCATGTCATCCTATGTGCTTACATTTACACTCGTATGCTTGCCTGCTTAAGACAATTAATCCCAACTATAATGGTAAAATCAATTTTGGAAACTCATAGAATACATCTCTACCACCCGAACCCAATCTCTGAAGGGTTTAACTAGCACTCATGCTATGGGTCGGTTGGACCAATCCAGAACCATCCAGTGGTGACTCCCTTTTGACTCTTTTGAGTCCGTATCATTCCCTAAGGGAATCCTTTAAGAAGACTGCACTTTTTCTCCAAGTACGGTCCACGGTCCGTGACTTTCGCAAGCCTCGCGTGTTAAGCCGGTGATTGTGGGTGAAGGAGTACCCTGGACTCCATTTGACTCCTTGGGAAATCACATCTGCCTTTACCACTCGCTGCACTGTACTGATAACCATCGATGATTCCTAACGGATAGATGCAAGGTATAGTCCTATATTAATGATTCCATTTGGTTAGATAGGTTGTGGATAACGTAGCAGGAAACCTTAGCCTGTTCTCGAAACCAATGTAGTAAGCCTAGCAACATTCCAAACTAGGACCCTTATTGCATGCTATGTGGATCTTTGCCTTATCATATGAGTGGATTGGCATAGACCTAGCCTATTTTTCCTCCCACATATTGCTTTGCTAAGAGTCAGAATCCTTTTATGATTCCGTATGGTTGCACAACCTCATGCTTATTCCATAGGTGTACTCTTATCATAACAATATGATCATGCCTGTATTGCTATGCTAAGAGTCAGAATCCTTTCATGATTCTGTATGGTTGCACAACATCATGCCTATTCCATGGGCATACTCTTATCATAACAATATGATCATATCCGTATTGCTTTGCTAAGAGTCAGAATTCTTTCATGATTCCGTTTGGTTGCATAACCTCATCCCAATTCCATCGGCATTCTCTTATCATTGCAATATGGCTAGGTTGAAATGCTATCGGGTATGTGCTGTAATCCCTTATTTGATCAGGCAATGATCAAACCTCTCACTTGCTTATTTAAGAGAATCGCACCTCGAGTTCCAGTGTAACTCTTGGTTAGTACCCCACCTAGGGTAGGAGAACTTGAATTCACCAATACTCGTGGAGGTATAAGGTTGGAATGGAGCACTGCTGCATGCTACGTGTTCACTAACCTTTCATGTTTTCTGTCCAAACATGCATACATACTCATGCAATCTACTAATAAATTTTGCTTTTGCAGCCATAACGCTGGATGTTTCCTAGCATAGGACACACATACATCCTACGTGTCGCATCATGTGTTAGTGTATGCTCTAGAGCATCATGTGTATTTGTACTATACGTTTTCATTAATAAAGGCATTATTCATTATATAGTACAATGTTTTAAATGAACTTGTTTTACTTGGAGTATTAAACTATATATTGAAGTCCATG
>CANYBF012017448.1:0-17809 GCA_948192965.1 Dalechampia spathulata
TATATATATATATATATATATATATATATATATATATATATATATAACTTGCCTATTACTTCAATTCCATGAAGTTTTCTTATTATTCTAAAGTAAAATATAATATAATAATCGTATTTAAAGATCTAAAAATAATTTATCATTTTTGAAGTTTAAAGAAATAAATCAAAATGAGTTTTACAGGAAGAAAGATAACATTTCATATATAAAAGAATATTAAGTGATATATAAGTAAAGTGAAATGAATTTTAATAAAAATTTATTAATTTTATAGGACATGAATACATCTCCAAACTTATAGGGTTACGCATTAGTCAAATATATATATATATATATATATAATTGTGTTTTGTGAAGTGATGAGATGTAGATGAAGATTAATTAAGTGTATTAAACCAACTTTGGAAGTTGTTAATTATTGAAGCAATCGTACAATTACAGAAGTGTCGCTCTTTTCTTTACTCTTTCTCTGTCTCTGTCTCTGTCTTCATATAAAATAGACATCTTTTTAGTACACATTGTTTCTATGTGATACATGCAAGTGGGTCAATCAATAAATAATTCATATTACATATTCTCAACCCACATCTTTATATAAAATATAATAAATATCTTATGCCTTGTTTCTTTATATATTATTTAAAATTTGATTTAATAACATATTATTTAAATTTATTTGTTAAGGTTTTTTTAATAAATAAATCCATCTCCAAAATATTCAATTTATTTAGATGGTAAACTAATTCAATAACAAATTCATGAACTAGCTTATTTAGTTAAACAAAAATAATTTTATTTTAAATATATAATTTATAAATTTATAATAATATTTTTAAATTTAATGATTAATATAAAATCATAAATATTTATAAATATTATACTTGTTATTAATATTTTTTTAAAATAAAATGATTGATGATTTAATCTATAATTTATATTTATTAAACTCATTTAAAATTTAATTAAATTTATTTTAAATTTGTGATATCAGAAAAAATTTAAAAACTTAACTTATATTTTATTTAATTATAAATAAATTAAACTTAAACTAGATAAAGGTTAACTCCCCTCAACTTATTTATATTTCTAAAAATATACATATACAAAATGATAAAAAAAATTTCAAAATTATCATGATTGAACTTTCTAAAATTATCGAACAGAATAAATTTATAAAATTGTAGCAAACTTTTTAAAATATAATACAATTTATTTTTATTACAAGTGGAACCACATGATAAAATTATCATAATAATAATTATATGTATGTGTGTGTATATATATATATATTTATTTAAATGTCATACATTAAAATTAAAAAATATGAAAAAATATGATTGGTGAGAGTTAATTGAGAAGTATTGGAGGTACGAAATTAAAAGACAAAACATACTGATAATAAAGAGATAAAGAAAGCTAAAGAGCCAATGCATGTGCTAATTGATGTAATGATAATATTGGTAAGATATATACATAGAGATAGAGAGAGGGGCATGTGAGGATGTGGGGTTTGGTTGGGATGGCTCTGCCTTGCACGTGGTAAGTCCACCTAATCCTTTTAAAGTCCTTCCTTACAAAATGGATCTTTGTGTCTCTCTATTTATATTATAATTATAATGCATCATCAATTATTAATGCTGAAAATGAAAAAAACAACTCATCATTTCTTGGTGGATGCATTGCATAAAAAAAATCTTTATTAATTATTTCACGCAATAGATTATGAATATTTATGTGAATTAAATATATTATAAAATTAATATATATATACTTTCTATCATCAATTAATTTTTGAGGAAAATTAATAATATCTAATATTCTAAAATTGATATCAGACCGAAAATTCTAATCAAATATTATAAGTTCTTAAATTTTATAAGTTGTTATGTGAGCTAAATGCAACATACATTTGAGATATTTGCATTTCCTAATACCACGTGGTCTAACAATTTTTTTTCTTATTATATAATAAAGAGGCATCAAGATTTAAATCTTAAACTTCTCATCATCTTAAAAAAATAAATAATCAACTAGAATATTTTAATTAAAGATAAATTACTATAGACCCCTTCAGATTAAGGTTTAATTATCAACTAATCCCTTCTTTTTTTTAGGATCTCATTAAGATACCATTAAACTTTAGTTGTATTTATTAAGACACTTAAATTATCTAATATCGTTAAAAAATATATGAAAAATTTACTATAAATCCCTCATATTAGTGTATGATTATGTTCATATCTCTTGCATTTTATAATCTAATTAAAATATCTTTATACTTTAATTTTACTTATCACTAAATATTTTAGTTAATTTTTATTTTTATTTTAGACTTTAAAATAAATATATTTTTTTAAAATATTAAAATTAATCTCTAAATAATAATAAAAGTTTAAAAAGTGTAGATAATTAATTTGATTAAAAATAACAGGATTTTATTTAAAAATTGGAGGGATTAAAATATAAAATTATGATATATTTGGTCTAAAAATTATTTTAAGTGTAAAAATATCATCATATCTAGGAAAATAAAAAATAAAAAATAAAAAATAAAAAATAAAAAAATAATATCAAAATTGATAATAAATTATTCAATAATTTATGAAAAATTAGTGAATTGAGTGTATTGATAGAGAAAATTAAAATATAAGGGTATTTTAATTAGATTATAAAAAATATAGGTATAATCATAATTAAGTCTTAATCTAATGAGATTCGTAGTAATTTACTCATTTTTTATAATAATATTAGATGATTTTATGTGGAAACAAATGAAATAAAAATTGAAAGATATTTTAATGAGATTTTAAGAAAGAAAAGATTAGTTGATAATTAAGCTCTAATCTTATGAAGCTTGTAATACTTTATCTTTTAATTAAATATATAAATTAATATATTTGACTATGTGTTTAAATGCGTTGATTTTATAAAAGTAGATGTAATTAATTTTGTAAATAATTTAACCTATAATAATATATTTGAAAATGTATTTATGTGCATTTGCTTCTGGGTTAAAGGTAGTGTAAACATATTTAGTATATAAGTGATAATTTTTAAAAATGAACATATAAAACAGAAAAATAATTCAAACCAAACTTTCTTAAAAAATGTAAAATGACTTTTAAAAAATAAAATAGTAGATTATTTTTGTTATGAATAATATAGCAAAATTTGACATAAAGTCTACGGTTCATGATGGAATATAATTGGCAAATGCAATGCATGCATCGAGCCGACGTGACGAATTAGATCTCTTTATTTTATTAAAATCTCAAAATTTTGACGAAATAACATTAAAAATATAATAAATCAAAGCTGAGGGTTCCAACCAATTAAAGGTGGTTTGTTCTTCAGGATAAAAAAGGGCATGGAATTATAACTACAAGTAACATGAGAGGATGAAGGTAGCTCAACCACTTGCCATATGGGCCATTCTATATCATGTTGCCTTTTTATGTCTTAAAGGAAATGGCCTTCAATTTCAATTAATTTGGAGATTGCTTCTTCCTTAGGTTAGATTTTTGCCTTTTCCGATTTGGAGTTGGGTTTAATTATTCCTTTTTCATTATTTAAATTCGCAGTATTTAATGAAGGAATCATATTTCCCTATCGTTCTTATCAATTATGTGTATATAAATGGATATATTTTGTTTTTAATTATATCATATGTACTTCTTCGGTTTATTTAAGTAATCAACTTGTCATGTGGGCCCACTTGCTATAAACGTTTTTTTTATTTTATTTTAAAATTTATTATCAAATATTTCATAATATATTTTATCTTTAAAGAAAAACCTTATAAGTAGGAATGTAAACGAGTAGATTGAATCAAATTTTATCTTGTCTACATTTAGTTCATTTTTAATCAAAATTTATCTAAGTCTAATCCAACTTTTCAAACTTTTTAATATAAGATGAACTTGATCGATTCTTAAATGAGCTTAATAAATATATATTATTTAATATTTTATTAAAAAATGAAAATTTTGATAGTAATATATAATATTTCATAAATTTTTATGATTATATATTAATAATTAAATTAAAAATTATTTTATGAATTTATATAATTGTAATTTATAAATTATATATCTAAAATTAAATTCTTTTTATGTAAATTAACAAGTTAGTTCATGAACTCAAACAAATAAAATATTATCTAGCTTAAGCCTAACTCATTTATTAAACAATTTTTTTTTTAAAATAAAATTTTATCAAATCAAATACCAAATAACTCATAAACAATTTAGTTCATTTATACTCCTAATTATAAATCATTAAATAATTTATTTTTAATACAAATACAATTGAAAATATTTCCTTAGATATTTTAAAATGCCAAAATTGAGCTATATATATAATGAATATTGTAAAAGATGGGAAAATGATTATGTATTGTGATAAGATTTTCCAAAACATATGAAAAAATATAATATAAAAGTTGATTTTGTTGCCAAAAGTAAGATTAATTAAAAATTAAAAATTAAAAATAATTAAAATTTTATTTGTAAAAAAGTCGTGCTGAGGACGGCTAATCAATGGTGTATGAACTAATCATATTATCCACACCATCTTGAAATCCCCTACACAATAAAATAAATCACATCCTTTAATTTTCATTTCCAAACATTTGATTTGTCATATTAAATAGTCTCTCGTTTTTGATAAAATGAAAGATGATCGAATATAACTATTTACAAAATTATCCTTCAGTTTTCTTGTAATTAATTAAGGACTAATTTTGAGAATGTGGCTCAGCTTCAAACATAAAATGAGCACTCTCCACAAATTCTATATCGTACATTAACTTACAGCCCCTTCATTAAACGAACAAACTGGAAAAGCAGGATATGAGTTCATTGATCTTTGGATGATGAACTACGTTTTGTCTGGGTAAGATGGCTTGAGAGGAACCGTTAGTTCATATAACTGATCGGCATGAGAGAGTTTAACAGTTAGATGTTGGAAAGAGAGCAACACCACAACAACCATGTGTGATGAATGCTTATTGACATGGGCGTTACATGGAGCTTAAATCTCACCGAATCGGACGAGTTGATGGGCGAAAGTCGTACAGAAAAGGCGTGACATACTCATATAATGCCCGAGTTTTCTTTTTGTGCAGGATAGTGAGGGCGTTTCTACATGCTAGAATTTGAATTTAGCATTTCATGCTCCGGTCAACAATCAATTTTGGTTTCAACTTTCTATAATGTAATGACCCGACTTGTTAACATCTGTAATCATCCATCAATTCCGGACCTAAATGCTTACCATAACTCTTATATCTAGAGAGAGAGAGAGAGTATGAAAAAGGACCACAAAAATCACATGCAGACATCATTTTCTTTACCGACTAAAATGCCATTTTCAAGCTCAGGTCGGGTCACAAAGCAATTGCCATTCTCTACATACTGTCTGCACAAAGTCACCACCTAATTATTTAATGCTTTTCCAACTATATAACCATACAGCTGTACTTACACCTCATCACACCTTTCTCCGAGTCCTTTCCAAGAATAATGCCTCTTTCCTTTCCAAGAATAATGCCTCTTCTACACATTAACAATAACCAAAGAAAAAACAATCAAACATTAACATCAGGTTCAGAATTTTTTTATTAGAACGGGATTCTGGTTGTGCAAGTTGAACATTATATTCCACTTCTCCATGATTACCACAGATTTTCAGGGATAATTTTCCAAAAAAGTAAAATCCCGCTTCTAGTTCTTCAGGATGTGCATCACCATGTAAGCAATGAGAGAGATTTATAATATCCTGTTAGAATATCTAACATCTACTTGTAAGAAAGCAAATTCTAATTAGATGTCATTTGGGTTATCAATGACCCACATAAACAAAATATGCTAATGCTAATATGCCGCGTCTTAGGATCATACGTTGATGAGCATATTAAATTATTTGAATGGTTGAAAGCCCTCATAGATTGGACATAACGATGCGATTGTCTCTGCAAAATAAGACAGCGTCTCCTGCAGAGAAGAACAGGACAGACGCGAAAAGAAAAGTTGATCTTAACGGAAACATTCGGTGGAAGATTTTGCAGGACAAGTATAGACCAAAGCATGATGGTAGTTTTTCCAATCTCTCTCTTGCAAGACCTGAAATTGTCCCTGTGCAGTGATTTCTTTACAGGGCCGAAAACACGAAGGAAAACATATTTGTAAAAACAGCATTCTTCCAGCTACGTATGGTGATGCGTAAGAAAAAACACATCAGGAAACGAAAACATGAAATAATTCCTGAAGGGGCAAAGAAATTGAATGGCTTAAGATAAGAACCCAGAAAAGCACTTCTTGCAGAAGATGGATGAACCTATACCAACATGATTCTCATATCAAGCTAGCCATACTCGAGGCATATTCATGCCAGAAAGCAATTCATACAACTTCTCAGTTTCAGTTTCAATTTTCCACTGACAAAGAGAGGAGTGAGGAAAGCAACAGCTAGATACGACATACAAAAAAAAAAACACGTAAATCATAAAGGGGCTAGATTTATTTCTGTCAGGATCATAATATCTTTCCAAGCACAGCATTGCAGAATGAGATGGGATGGGAAACAGAAACAAGTTATAACAAGGTAACTGGATATTTTGTGATTACCACTGTTGGCCAGATAAATGGGTAGATCAGTGGAAAAAAAATTGCCAACAAAGCGATGATATTAGAGCCACCCAAATGATTTCCTCCAAAGTTCGCACTGCTCGGAAAAAAAGAAAAGTGATATGATAAAAATAACATTAAAACAGTAGAAAGCAACTAATATAGAAAGCTAGTAAAGAAAAAAATGTAATCGAGCATGACCCATCCATGAAATACTGATCTTGGGAAGGGAAATAAAATGGAGCTATATATACAATCATTTGTACCAGACAACATGCTAAGATTTTCACACCCAGAATAATACTAAAAATACAGAAAAAGGAAATGAAACATAATAAACTCTTCACAATAACTGATAAGTAGATCAAAACATTTGTCTTGCCTTGCCTTCCCAATAATAATACATACTCCACAAGGTTTGAAAGACTTTCACAAGCAAAATGATGGTTCTATTTCTTCTTGTCCTTTTTACCCCTTGGGTCATATTAAACCCACAAGACCATAAGAATAACACGAACCTAGTTGGTGAAGATCCTAGGCGTTCATTTTGCAGTGTGTTATATGGTTATTACTTTTGTATTACAGGAATTTATCAACTTTGCATGAATAATACACAAAATAGCTTCACAAACAAAAGAAAAAAAGAAAAAAAAAGATAGAGAAAAAAGAAAATTATATTTCAGTTTGAAAGGTTCTTGGGTTTTTCAGGCGAGGTATTCATCTTTAGATTATTAAATGAATATGAACATAAAGCATGATAATTTTGTGGGATACAAAAAAACACAAGCCAACTTGGAACCCTTATATCAACTAGAAACACCTCCATAACATTCTGTTATATCCACCACATTAGTTTGTATATGCATGTCAAACTTGTCCATTATGCTGACATTTATACGTAGGATTCTTACATGAAAGAAACAAACTTGTTGGAAGGATAGATTCTCAAAATATGAATCAGAACCAACATAAATTTTAACTACAGTTTAACACATGAAAACAGGGAAAGAAACATTGCATATTCGCAAGATCAACAAAATAATATGCTATTGAAAAGATCAAAGATTAGTAATACGTTAAGAAACCACAAACAAATCCTAAATTTGATAGAATATTGCTTTCAATATGATCAAATGGAAAAGATCCTCACTTGGAGTGATGAATAAATGATTTGCAGATTGGTACTTATCAAGCCTACTGCAGAACCCTAGAGATAAAACATGATTGATTAATGCATGAAAAGGCACCCTACGAACAAGAAATTGCTAAGGAGAATAGTCCATTATTTCCATCATCCAAGACAGCAACTTGGAAGAACATATCTCTTCCCTTGCCAAGAAAACTAAGGACCAATATTGCTTTCAATATGATCAAATGGAAAAGATCCTCACTTGGAGTGATGAATAAATGATTTGCAGATTGGTACTTATCAAGCCTACTGCAGATCCCTAGAGATAAAACATGATTGAATTATGCATGAAAAGGCACCCTACGAACAAGAAATTTCTAAGGAGAATAGTCCATTATTTCCATCATCCAAGACAGCAACTTAGAAGAACATATCTCTTCCCTTGCCAAGAAAACTAACGACCAATATGTCCACATGCTATTTTCGAGTTCTTCAAAAAAGGAAAAGAAACAGCTTCAGCAATAGTGCCCTCACAGAACATTTCTTCCTTGCCAAGATAACTAAGGACTGATGAGTGCACATGCTATATTTGAGTTTCTTCAGAGAAGGCAAAGAAAAGAGCTTTAGCAATGTGAGTGAAAACCTACCAAAAGAGTGCGGACCTTGTACTATTAAACCTATTTCTCTAGTACTATCACATCACATCAACCTTTGAATTTTTTCATTTCAAAAAATGGAGCCAACAATATCTAGCAGAAGAGCATGAGTATGTTATAAAAAATCACATTCTTTCCAAAAAAACAGTCGATTGAATCTTGAGTAAAATCCGAACTTGTAACCCATCCTTGACACTAAAGGGAGAAGACCTTTAGAAAAGAGAATGATGGGAAAATTACCATTCACCTGCGTTGTAGGACAGACCAATCTTGTATACCCAATCAGCAAGAGGAACCAGTAAAGCTCACATGGTGCACTTGAAATCCAACTCCTCAGCATCCCATCACAGCACAATTATAGACAAAGTTAACTGAACGCTTTTGGGCAAGCATCATCCACTCAGGAGGGCCTTCACTTGGAACCCATGAATTGAGCTCTATAAAACCTTCGCCATGAGTCCTAGGTCCACCAATAACAATAAGACGATCCCCACAGGCCCTAAATGCAAGACCCCAACCATTCATGGAGACTGCTCGCTCAGGCAACATTCCCACCTTAAACCATAATTTTCTGTCCTTGTCATATTTCTTGACCTCCATGTCAACAGCAGCATACAGTTCATCATTTACTACAGCCACCAATGGAGGAGCATCAACAGCTGCAGGCATATTAATCTCTCTAGCAGCACTACGCCCGGGAGACATGTTAGGAATTTCAGTCCACTTCCTTGTTTCTAAATCATACTCCTCTCCACATGTGAGTTGCTTTGTATCACTTCCTCCAAATCCCCCAACAACATAAAATTTTCCATCCATAAACACTGCTGAACACATCTTTCTTGGCTTATTCATGCAAGGTAGTGATTCAAACTTTTGAGTCTCAGAATTATACATCTCTGCAGAGCTCAAGATATTTCCTGAAGAGTCGCAACCGCCAGCCAAAATCGCAATCTCTCCACAACTAGCAGATCCAAATAAGCATCTGGGAGAATTCATAGTCATCCCAGTAGACCATGAATTAGTCAAAATGCTATGCCTATATATAACATGAGACATCACTTCCTTACCAAATACAAGGAGCTCAGTGCCAACCGCCAAGGACTCCTTGTCTGAACACATGAAACAGTCGTTGGAAGGCATCCTAGGCAAATGCATCCACCTGCGGCGAATTGGATCAAAGGCCTCCCATTCAAGCAAGTGGCAAGAGAAATACACCCAATCTTCAATAACGCCCATTTGCCGCCTGAGTTTGTATAACTCACCACTCCTAATTAAAGACCTGAAACTCTTATTCAGAGAAGCTATAGAACCATAATCAGATCTAGAGCAGCGAATAAGACAGTTTATAGTCATGTCACGGCCAATGGCATCAATAAGAGGATCGGCATCAGAAGACTGCCCTGCTCTATCATCATCATATTGTTCACCTGTATTTTCACAGGATTCTGATAATATGCAGTACTTGGTTGGTCGACAATCATCCCCAGAGCTATCGAGAATGGGATGATTCTTACCACTCTGCAGGAAAGGCATGAAAGACCACTGAGGATCTGGCTGGCAGGAGCTACCAAACAACCTTGACACCAGACAGTACCTGTTCTCCAACATGTTTCTGTAATTTGGCCAGTTGAAGTAATAACAAAATCAATCAACCTAATTCGAAAGAAACCAATCCAAATTCTTCCTTTTGCATTTACAGAGATAAAAAAAAGGTAAATCCAAGCACCTAAAGTTACAGAAAAGTATCAGTTCATAATACGGAATCATGCATAATTCAAATAGAACTTAGAAATGAAAGTTTCTACTTATAATGGCCAAATAGAATACTTATCCTCAAAAGGAAAACAGTAATGAAGAATATATCAATCTACGGAATCATAGCCGTAGACAAAGAATTGTTATACCGATCAGAATCTAATGAGATAAAGAATCAGTAGCAAAGAATCCCAATTACATGATATCTGAAATTAAAAGTGAAATTAACCAAAAACCCATCAAAAGATTACAACTTGCAGTCGAGAAACAGATGATTTAAGAACAAACAACAACTACCCAGATCTCTAAACCTCAAAAACAAAATTAGATCTGCTGGCAGTTCAGCAAAGCCAAGAAAAAAATAACAGAAGAGAAACAGGAAATGAATAGATAATCAAAACAAAAACCAACAGAGAGAAGGAAGGTATGACGAAGAAGCAACTTACGGATTGGACACGAATGAAGAATATTGATTTGATTTTCTTTAAAATTTCTTCTAATCTCCTTTTATGTTTTTGTTTTTTTTTTTTGGGGGAACTTATGCTTGTGCTCTTGCTCGCGTTCTGTTACAAGTGCTCTTCATTTTTCTCTGCCAAATCCAAACTTTTATTATTTTTCTTTTCCTTTTCAGTTTTCTTACCCCTGTAATAATATTAAACCAGTTACTCCGTAACTTTTATGTTTAAGTAGTAATTTTCAGTGACCATTCTTATTAATATTAATTGTTTTATATATTATTATTTACTTATTTTTAATATAAATTTATTATAGTTGATTTATTATTTTAATAACTTAATTCATATATTAAATCTTTACTATTCTTTTATATAATAATCTTAAAAATTAAAATAAGTAATTAATAATGAATATTTTTTCCCTTTTTATAATTAAAGTATGATATAATAGGGGCTAATACATTCAAATTCACATTTTCAAATAAATAAATAAATGATTTTCTTTAATCATTATAAAATTAAAAAATTATCAAATAAGTATTAGTTTTTAGCTGAGGTTGAATATGAAGATTTTAATAATATTATTTCTTTTCCTAATTGATACATACATATTCCATTTGATAATTTTACTTTGAAAATTTAAAATTATTATTCCTATTATATTATTTATTTAATATAAAAGGAAAAAATTTTATTTTATTATTAATTTCTTTAATTTTTAATGTGTTAAATGAAGATATAACAAAAATCTAACATATTACTATCTTATTAAAATTATAAGTTGACTCTAATTTGGAATGATTAAAAAAGAAAATATGTTTATTAATTTAGCATTGGAGAAATATTTAATTTTTAATATATTAGTATTATCTAAAAATTGCAAATAAAAAAATAAAGAGCAATTTAATAATCTAATTTATAATTTAAGAAATTAATATTAATTGGTTGGTTGTTAATTTTAGAAACCAATTTTTATGATTAAAATTTTGTATTAAATTTATTTAACATTTATATCTTTATATATTTAAATAAATGAATAAAAGTCATAAATTATACATATAAATCGGTAACAATGAAATATTTGAATGTGATAGAAAATAAAAATTGAATAGATAATTGTAAGAAAATATCGTCTAATTTTTATTTGATTACATGTTCGTCTATCTATCACTATATTAACAAAAGAAAATTTAAAATTTGATCTTTATTATATTTTCTAAAATTTCTATTAATTTATTGTATTTATTTTCTGATTATATCTTTCTAAAATACAAATTTTCTTTATAACAAAATGATAATTTATTTTAAAAATTTATAATTATTTTTTGTTCTTTTAATTGTTAAATTATGAATTATAATTTAATAAATTAGAAGTTAAATTTTATAATTAAGCTAATAAAAATATAATAAATTGTTAATTTTTGTTTAGTATAATTTAATATATATTACTATTATTAGACTATATAAGATTAAGTTTTGATGTTACCAAACTATCACTAAAATGATTATAGTTTTCCATTTTAGTTATGGTTCGAAATTAGGTAAAATATAATTATATGATTATACCACATTTGGTACCTCCATATTATACTTTTTTGAATTATTGGAATTTAATAGAATGTATTTATACTATTGTACCATTTTCTATTTTGCATATTGGTATGCTCTCTTGTATGAACATATGTGACTTATAGAGTGCTTTTTTTGCAGTCTTCTAAATATCTGTTTAATTGATAAAAATGCATATAATGCATTAATAATGACCATACGAGCTTAGAATATTTATTATTTGAATAAGTGGATGTAGATAAAGAAATTACAAAATCACTATAAATTATTGTTATTTAGGATTTCAATTTGTAATAGAGCTTTGGACTTTAAATTTTTTTTTTAAGAATTCACATTCTTAGAGTTAAAGATCATGATAATAAAAGCCTTAGAAAATCAATTATGCACAAGACCTCATCACTTTGATGTAATAAATTATCTATATTGGAAGCATGAAATGAAGGTATTTCTTAAAAGTGATAAAATTGATTTATTAGATATGGTAGAAGTTGATTTTGTTCTCTTATAATCATACTTAAAGGAGTCATTACTTTGAAGCAAAGAAGCAATTAGTCAAAGGAGGAATAAAAGGTAAATACAAGAAATAAGAAGATGAATATGCTTTATTATGTAATAAGTAGAGAGGAATATGGAAGGGTTTCATATTGTATATGATGGCCAAATAAATATGGGATGCTCTTGAGACTTATCATGAAGGTACAAACCAAGTCAAGACTAAGAAGGTTTAATTATTGACTTACTAATATGAGTTATTTACTGTGAGCCCAAATGGAAGTATTTTAGAGATGTATAACAGACTTGTAGTAATAACTAATGGTTTAATGAAGCTTGAGAAGGTTTATGCAAGGGAGAACATAAATAATAAGATCTTAAGAGTGCTTCCTAAGAAGGATTGAGAGGCTAGAGTGTAATTGAGGAAGTAAATGACTTATCATTGCTTTCTACTGATGTGCTTTTATGAAAGCTCCTTACTCATGAAATAACCTTAAAGAAAAAGGTAGAAGAGGATAAGAGAAGAGAAATTGCTCTTAAAGTAATTAAGGAAAGTAAAGATCAAGACTCCTTAAATGAAGAAGATCTTGATGATGAAGTAACCATGATTACCAAGAGATTTAAGAACTTAATTATGAAAAAGAAGAGATTTGAAAGAGGTTCAAAGAAGCAGTTTAAAAGAAGAAAATATCAAAGTAAGAGGGATAACTTCAAGAAGAATTAGATAACTTACTTAAGTATAATAAGCCAAAGCATATGAGAAATGAGTACCCAAGATTAAAGAAGCCAATAAGGCCATTGAAGAAAAAAAATTCAAAACAACATGAGATGATGATGGTGATTCTAATGAAGAAGTGTTTAAAGATGAAAATACTATTGATCTTTACTTCATGACCTTTAAGGATGAGTTTAAGAATGATGAGTTAATACTTACTATTACGATGAATTTAATGAAGAAGAAGATGCTTTAGATGTTCTTCTTAATAAATGTAAGCAATTGACTATTAAGAATAAGATTTTCAAAATTAAATACTTATCACTTATAGAAGAAAATAATGATTTGCAAAAGAAGCTAGATGATCTCATTACTTTCAATATTAATCTTAAGAAAGCTAGTGAGGAAATCCTAAGGATTTCAAAATTAAATGAAGATTTAAAAAGGAAAAATTATGTTTTAAAAACTTAGAATAATAAATTGTTGAAATAAAAGGAATTATTGAAAGAAAATCTTTTAAAATTTAAAGTTAATAATGTTAAAATTGTTACTATTCTTAAAAGCTAAAAGCTCAAGGATGATAGAGAAGAGATTTGTTATAATCAAAGCTTTCCTTTATCATTTAAAAGGCTCATCTTCCTTATAGCTTCTTCTTATTGATTTAAGGAAGATGAAAGGAAAAGTGAGAACAAGGGTATTCAAACTTCAAATTTCATTAGACCTAAAACCTCATAAAAAGATCACACTAAATGTAAATGTATGTGCAATACTAAACTTTCATACAATGGAGTTAACTAGAGAAACTTGGTTTCTAATAATAAAAGAAGAAGTGGTGTTAAAAAGTATATGTTAGAACCATTTCATGGAAATTATCATTATTATGGGAAACATGACCATATTAATTATAAATATGCTATTCGATTAAGTCACTAAGGTTATATCATAAATGAAAATTCTAAGACTAACTCTCAATAATGCAAATATATTTTAAGTGTCTAAAGTGAAGTAAATTTTATAGTATAGGTGTGCTTGAATTTCCTGGCTAGCTCAAATAAGTAATTCTTGAATAATGGATGTTTAAGATACATGATAAAAAATAGAAGCCTTTTCACTCGTTTGGAGAAAAAGGATGGAGGTAATGTCACCTTTGAAGATAATACGAAAGGTAAAATTGTTAGCATTGGTAAGGTTATTAAGGATGTTTCTCCCTTTATTAATAAATTTCTCCTTGTTAATAGTCTTAAACATAATTTATTGAGTATTAGTTAACTCTGTGATAATTTTTTCAAAGTGGTATTTGATCCTAAAGCATGATATATTTCTAGACTTGTGGATGATAAAGTTAATTTTCAAGGTGATAGAATATAAAATATTTATATGATTAATTTAAATTCTCTTACTAACAAAGATTTCAAATTCATTATATCTAACAAAGGCTTAGCCATACAAGCTTAAAGCTATTGGGAGATCTATGTAAGAATAAGGTTATGGTTAGCTTACTAAAGATCAAATTTCAACAAGATAAAGTATGTGGAGCTTTTCAAATGGGTAAGTAAGTGCAATCCTCTTTTAAACCTAGAAACAAGGTCATAACATATAAAACTCTTCAACTTTTGAATATGGACTTATTTGTACTAACTAAAGTTACTAGCTTAGGTTACATGCATTATGCCCTTTATCATTATAGATGATTACTCTAGGTTCATTTGAGTTACAACTTTAAGTTCACTTGGATTACATTTTTGGTTCATAAGAATTAAACTTTTGAAGCTTTTCAAACTTTAACAAAAGGATGTAAAATGATAAAGGTTATTACATCACTTCCATAAGAAAGTGATTATGAAAGAGAATTTTAAAATTAAAATTTCAAATTCTTTTTATAATAATCTTGGTATTAACCATAATTTTTCTTCTCTTAAAACTCTTTAATAAAATAGGATAGTTAAAAGAAAAAAATCATACTCTTTGTAGCATAACTAGAACAATCCTTAACAAATATCAATTGCCTTTGTATTTTGGACAAAAGTCATCAAAATGAATTGCAATGTCTCAAATAGAGTATTTTTCTAATTTTGAATAAAACCCCTTATGAGCAATGAAATGGTAGAAAACCTAAAATTTCATACCTTTGAGTATTTGGTTATAAGTTCTTTATATTAAATACTAATGATAATCTTGAAAATTTTGATTTAAAACTAATAGGGATATTTTTCTTGGAAATGTCACCTATTGCAAGTCCTATATAGTTTTTAATAAAAGAACTACAGTTGTGGAAGAATTTATGCATATTTGATGAATATAATCCATTTGGTCCAAGAAAGGATATGTATGAGCATGATGTAAGTATCTTTGTAAGCAATAAAATAAATGCCCAAGATCAATCATGCTTAACGAGGTTAAGAAAGGAGACGAAAGTCTTACCCTTTACATTGTAACTGCTTAAATTTTATATGACATTCTAAAAGGATGACATTTTCATAAAAGTTATCTTAAAGAGCAAATCATTAATGAAACTTCAAAAGGGGTGACCACCCGTTCCAAATTTTAAGAAATTTATAATAAAATTATTTTTCATCTCTTAAATAAAGCTAAGAAATATTAGTAAGGCTTTAAATGATGAAAACTAGGTTCTTACCATGTAAGAAGAACTCAATCAATTTAAGAGAAATAAGATGTGAATCTTAGTACTTAGAGTTAACAATATTTTTTATGATAGACACTAAATGGGTTTTTAGAAATAAAATTGATGAAGGTGTAATCATTAGAAATAAGACTAAATTAGTTACAAAGGGATATAATTAAGAAGAAGACATTAATTATTATGAGACCTTTATATTAATGGCTTGTTTATAAGTCATTTAGATGTTGCTTACTTATGCCTTCTACATGAATTTTAAATTATTTCAAATGGATGTCAAAAGTAAATTTTTAAATGGTTTTATTAAAGAGGTGTATGTGAAACAACCTTTAGATTTTGTGAGTTTTAACCATATAAACTAGGTTTTCAAATTAAAGAAAGCTTTACATAGTTTAAAATAAGCTCCTAAAGTTTGGTATAAAAGATTATGTTCATTTCTTTTATAATATGACTTTTCAAAAGGAAAGGTTAATATTACTCATTTTATCAAAAATCGTAAACATGACATCTTTCTTATTCAAATTTATGTAGATAATATTATTTTTGGTGCTATTAATGAAATTTTATATGATAAATTTTTCAAGTGCATGCAAAGTGAGTTTCAAATGAGCATGATATAAGAAATGAAGTATTTTCTTGGATTGTAAATTGTGACACCCCAACCCGGTGTAACATGCTCCCATAGCATAATTGATAACCTCCTAATAACGGAAATCATTAATTACACCATAAGGGATGCATAAATTTTTTTATATAAAATTTACTATTCATCAAGCACCATCCATTAGGTTCTGTGGTGACATTTCATGTACCGTTTACTTATTGTTAATATACATCATTACCATATTCACATTGCTAAGTCATAGCGATATTACATAAGTATACATTACAAATACACCACAATAAGTAATACTGCCAAATGAGAAATGAAATTTGTTACTTAATGAGAAACAATATCTCAAAGTACATTATTAAAATCCAGACTGCATCTAGGTTAGGGCCTTACGAAAGACCCAACCTTAGCCAACTGTAGATCAGCTACTTTTGTCGCTCCCTGATTGAACTAGGTCTTGCATTCATCAAATGACAAACGCTGAGAATAAAACTCAGTGGTGCTATAACAATATGTATGTGACATTTCAATATTAACTTTCACATAATATTCATAAAATAATGTATCATCATCATATAGCATCAACTGACATTTTACTATATCAATGCTGAATATTTGACATTAATAGTATAAGAATAAATACCATATGCAATCCTTTGTAATGTTTCCTCCATCCATTATCATATAAGAGAATCATCGTATAAATATATATATATATGATGTGTATAAATATTTGTATCATACATCCATCATAATCAATCCTTATATTTTCACCATATGTGGATGATAATGTATGTCCTTTTGAGAATTCAATCATGTTGTGCACTCTCCCTCAACTCTTTGTAATCTTTTATCTCATTCGGAAATATTGTGCACAAATCCTTTTCGTACTGGGTCCCTCTAAGTACCGGTACTCAACTCCCGAAGGAGGCTAAATATTATATCAGTATAGGGTTATGTGAACCTCATCTCCCTTAGGAGAGCTATTGTATTTATATGATTCCTTTAAGGGAATCCATTAATTATATGACCCAGTACGTTTCTTTTTCTGTAACATCTCTTTTCTTCCCTTATCCACCTTGTAACTTCTTTGCAATGTCATGAATATGTCTTTGTGTATGAATGAATCATGCCATGATGTATAAATGATACTTTAATGCT
>CANYBF012017541.1:0-14075 GCA_948192965.1 Dalechampia spathulata
AGTTATATTTTTATATATAATACCCTTTTGGTAATTTCATATTCTAACAGCTAATTCAAAAGTTAAAAATGATACCAAACACTTAAGTGTAACAGCTAACCTAACAACTAATTTAAAAACTAATCTAACAGCTAACAGCTATAGCTAATCGAAAAACTAATCTAACATCTAATTCAAAATCTAATGCCAAACATAGCCTAAATAGGCTTATATTTTTAAAATTTTTAGATTCATTTATATATATATTTAGTATTGAACGTATATATATAATATTTTAAAATATTAGAATCCAATGAGATCTTTTTACACATCAAATATTTTGATTTCTGTAGTTGAATAGTTTTTTAATATCATATTAAAGTTTTTATGATTAAAAAATCTACATTTCAATTTATAAAAACTTTAATTGTAAAATAACATATTTTCACATAAAGGATTATGCATGTTTATATTTTAATTTTAATTAACATTTTAAGTGCATGATGATATGCTAAAAATATTTTTAAAAAATTATTTATAATTTATAAAATTTTTGAAAAATATCGATGAAAGAATAACGACTTTTCCTTATTTCTTTTATTACATGCTTAGTTTGTTTTGAATTTAATAAATTATAGTATTAACATTTTATATAGTATTTTTATAAAATCAATAAGTTTGTAACATTTTTATTAATTCTTTATAGAAATAATATTCAATGCATAACATTATATACAATGCTGAATTTTAAGTGCATCATCACTAAAATTCACAACACTCACGATCGATATTAAATTCAAAATAGACGAAATATAATTATGCGTAAATTATTGTAATTAAATTATGATAATGAAATGAATAAATAAAATTATCATTTCAAGATATATCAAAAATGAAAATCGAAATCATGGGTATTTTTCATTTTAATTTTTAATTTTTATTTAGATAATTATAAACTCTGAAAACAAATCATGATATGCCACATGGCAATCAAAGGAGTTGAGAAACTAATGTATTGCACTTATGATGATGATGATGATGTATTTCACATTGTCTTAAAATTTATAGTAGTGGTCCTAATTGCAGACATTCCCCTAAAGTCTAGACCACTGAATTATAAGGTATATATAGTCGTTGACCCCATGGTGGTGAAATATAATGACCTACTACCATGAGCAAGCCATACATGAAATAAATAAATAAATAAATAAATAAATAAAAGCTTTTCATTTATATGTTATAATTGTAGTATTCATCGGATAAGAAAGTAATATGTGGAATGCAACAGTTCGAAAATGAACAAATATTTAAATTTAATCGATTTTATCGTAATATAGATATGAATTATAGATATATAATATAAAAGATATAAAATTTATTAATTAATTAAGATGAGTTTGAATTATTAGATAATAATATGTAAATTTATTAATTATAGATACTGTTTTATTATATAATTTATCGATTTTAAATTATTGATAGATCCGCTCGAGTTCGAGTTGTGGGTGGGGGACTAATGATTCAAGGGAAACTAAGAACAAAAAAAAAAAGGAAATCAGCATGTCGAAGGAGGTTTAGTAATTATTACGAGCTTTATTTTAACGATTGGGACATGAATTTCCATGACTTTGCATGCAAAACTACATCATATGCACTTGAACATATTTCATGGGTTTACATAGTATCATAATCAGTCCAATATTCTCATATGAATGGGAAATATTTGATTTTTAATATAATTTAAATTAATTATATAAAATTTGAAATTTTATTATTTGATTAAATTAAAAATAAAATTAAAGTTAATTTATTGAGTTTGATTTTTGGTTTTTTAAATCAATTGTTTTGGTTTATTTAATTTTATATACTAAAATTTGTTAATTTAAAAAATCAAATCAAAATTTTAAAGCATCTATATAAAATCTTGTTAAAGAATCTAAATATTAATTAAATGAGAGAGGTATGAATGAATTGATAATAAATAATATTAATTTAAATTTAATTACGAGATAAATACTAATAATATTTCTCAATATATTTATTTCAATATTTCTAATTATTTTATTATATATTTTAATCATGTTAATTTATAAAAAAAATATCAAAATTTAAATATATAGAGTTTTATAATATAATATATGTAATAAGATATGACATGAAAAAAGTTGCATCAAATATAATTTTTATAATGAAATATAATAAAATATTATATTTACAAATAAAATTAGAACGTACGTAATTTAAAAATTATTTATATATTATATTTATTGAGTAATAATTATAAATACTAATATTGATGGAAGGATAAAACTCTTTGGATAAGTATTTAAAACTGTTAGATACATGAAACCCGAATCCAAGAACAATAAATGGTGAGATGGTGTTGGCATTAAAAGGAAAGGATGAAAGCTAACATTTAGGCATAAAAGGGACAAAATCCTTTGGTGAAGATAAAGAAGAAGAAGACGAGAGGAATGAATGGGTGTCTCAATCCAAAGAAAAAACGAGGAAGAAGAATCTCTAAAAGAAATAAATCATCAACATGTTGGGTGGCTGCTGCTTTGACTGCCTCGTAAATCTTGATTTGAAGTTCCTAAAGATTCACCAGAGGAGAGAAATTGAGAAATTGTTCATATAAATAAATAAAGAGAAAAAAGAAAAGGCAAAGTATGGTATGATGTTGGAATTCTTTATGTTTTTTTTTACCTGTTTTCGTAATCTTTAAAACATGGACGGCTCGTTATACTCCAAGATTTCATTTCTTCATTATGGAAACCTCCCTCCATTCCCCAACTATAATGGCTGAATAATTGCTAATAATTATTTATTACTATTATATATATATATATATGTTTATGACTGTAATTATAACATAATTATACATTTATCAGATTAATTTATTTTATAGATATACGAACGGAATTTAACTGTAATTTTCTTGAGAAATTTTAAAAAATAATAATTTATACTTTTAATTAATTTAGTTGTATTTTTTTATAAAATTGATATATTATATTTTATTATTTTATCATAAGTTAATAAATATCATTAATATTTTAGCATTAATAAAAGTTAATTTTAATTTTTTTTTTCTATTTATGACTCTACTACCATATAGATATTTTATGGTTATTGGTTGAATAAAGTAATATATATGATTTTTATATGTTTTAATAATATGATTATATAGGAAAATAATAATAATAATAAAGAGATTGGAAAAATATTCAACTGAATATTTATGAAATGTGGAATCCATATTGAATGAGAGAGAGGGTGGTGCTCCACGTGGAAGTCTCGTGCTACAAATAGCCAAGAAAATCGATTTAATTTTAATTAATTGTACGACACAATATGAAGACTCAAGAAATCCATCATACATCCCTTGAATCTTAGAATTTGGTGCTTCCTTTTGTTTACATTAAAATCTTTATCCATTATATTATTTCAATTTTAAATTTAACTCATAATTTATTTTTCAAAAGAATAATAATTTAGATTTTAGAGTATAATATATAAGATTTATCTATTCTTTTAAAATTAATTAGTACTATAATATTATATATATATATATATATATATATATAGATCTCGAAATCTATAAGTTTTAAAATTAAATTAAATTATTTATTTTTTATTTAGTTGAAAATAAAAATTCATAAATTTTAATGATATTTTTTTATAAAATAAATCAGATTTCCTTATGAATAAAAAATAAAAAAATTCCATTAAATTGATTTTTTAATAATTAAATGATGAAATTTTATAAATTTATAAAATATTTAAATTCTTTCAAGCCAAATGACTTCATACTCTAATCTTGCATTATATTCAATTTACATGAATACTCATAATATTTAATAATAATTTAAATAATTAATCTCTATCATTTTATTTATTAAATATATGCATATATATATATATATATAATTATGAAGAGGAAATTTAATTTCAAGGTGTAGGGGGCCTCTACATTTATTAGTCACCAACGGTCCATATTTCCCTTCATGGGTTGCAACTACCCCAGCAAAAGTTGTACTCTAACTTTATTCAATATTATTA
The DNA here is from genome assembly GCA_948192965.1 of Dalechampia spathulata. Taxonomy (NCBI): domain Eukaryota; kingdom Viridiplantae; phylum Streptophyta; class Magnoliopsida; order Malpighiales; family Euphorbiaceae; genus Dalechampia; species Dalechampia spathulata. The sequence goes on from CANYBF012017541.1 coordinate 4,042, forward strand.
TTATTATGCAAAAAATAAGAGGATTGGTGTATAAATTTTATCATCATTTATGGAAGGAAATATTGCAAATATTAGCTTTCCATTTCTGGTATAATTTTCCACCACCTAAAATAAGAAAAGCCTTTCTCTTCTTCTTCTTTTTTTCCTCCAATCAACACAAAATATCAAGTGGGTCATTTATGATAAACCCATTTACCCAAATCCACCTAAATTTCAAGTATACCCATTAAAAGAAAAAGGACAAAAGAAATTTCCTTAATGTATAAAAAACTTGTTAAAAATTAATTTGGGTACTACCAAAAAAGCAAAAAAAAAAAAAAAAAAAGTAGTGAGGAAAGAGCAAATTCAGCAGAATCTACCATACAAAATGGGCATCTTTTTTTCCCATCCTTACATTGAGGCAATAAGAGGAACAAATAAGCATCCAAATATTCAACTTTTCATGATATCCTTATTGAATCCAAAAACCTTGGTTTCCATTTGATACCATTCAGGCTGTAATAGTGATACATGTTAAAGTTATATACATGGATACTTTCGATTCGATCAAAAAAATCAACGATTTGATGAATTTTTGATCGAAAAAATCAACAACATGAATTTTAGATCTAAGTACTGGAAGTCTTGAAAAAAAAGTGGTGTAGGGCATTTGTTTTTGCAGCTTTAGCTAATATAGATATTCAATCACCCAAATACAAAGATGGACCCATTGCTCTCTAGTCATTGATATAAGTCTTTACTTTACCAAGTTTCTTTAGTATATTTATTCAAATCTTCACTTTTTTCCACCTTATTGCTTGAAATGATTTCACAAGACCCACATTTTTCATGAGATGAACCCCCCAAAACAAACCCAAATCCGTTTTGTTTTTCTCAAATTCATAAGAAATGGAAAAAGCACATTACCAACCATTTTCTCCAAGATAATTGAGTTTCTTTGTTGATTAGCAATGGAAGTCCACTCGTTACACTTGCTTAGAAAATTTTTTACCCATTTGCTATTTTTGGTCCAATTTACCTTATACATGATGATATCGAAATATATACACTATATATATATATTATGCAAGTTTTAGTTAGTGACTCAATGTTTTTGGTATATCAAACTAAAGAATGAATTGGGTTGTCAAATTAGTATATTTTTTGATTCACAATCCACTATACTTTAAATTCTAAGTGAGGTGCCCCCCTCCTAAGGAATAAAGCAAAGCCTCGGACACCATGTCATGACTCATGTGACACCTTAGTGTGTTTTATTTTTGATAGCAAAGGACGATATGGCCACTCTTTTCTTTAATTATTGTTATTATCCGCCCTCTTATCTTGATTTTGGGTCCAATTTGCAACGTTACACCCAAAACTACACTTGTTTATTGATGAAATCCATCATTAAGGATTTGCATTTGGAGTTTTGAAGTTTTATAGTAAAATCCCAACTAGGAATGTCTCCCGCCGTCAAGCTTAATATTTTATATGATCACTTTTCATTAGTCTATAATTTCCCTCTATTCAATGGTGTAAGCGCCCATAATCATTTGATTAACGATGAGCCTCTGATGTGAAGGAAACCCACTTGGATTCTAACAATGGTCAAATCAAAATTGTCAAGATTATGAAGCTTAAAATCAAACATTTTGGTAAGTACTCATTAATTTAGGAGCCACTTGAGAGTTGACTGTCTTTGATGTGCCCAAGACACAAAGCAAAGCCCCCCATTGCTCCAAAATCACAAGAACTCAGAAAAATTACAAGAAATGGAATGAAATGACAAGATGGCCTTAAAATTGGGATAAGTGCCCTTGTTTTTGAGGACAAATTCTTTAGGCTAAGACAAAAGAACCCTCCAAATTGGTTAACAAAATCCCCTACATTCCCTTGTTGCAATTCCCAATTGCAATCACCTATCAATCCATTTCATGCAATCAAAAATCTACACAAGGCTCCATAAAACAAAGAAGAAAAGATTAAAAACCCATAAGCGAAACTAAAAAAGCAAGAAAATCCCATTAAAACTACCCTATATAAGAGGGGTATCCCTTGGTCAATACTCAAAAACATTCCTTACCCAGTAGAAGAAAGGAAAAGACACTAAACTAAAACCCAAAAAGAAATTAAAATACAAAAAGAAGGAGACAGATGAAAGCAGAATTGAAAATTTTTTTTTTTTTTTTAAAAAAAATATATATATAAAACAGAGCAGTACTTGTACACATTACATTCCCCTTTATCCTTTTTTAATTTTGACCGTCCGGGTAACGAACTATCTACCTAAACGATGTCGTTTTTATATGGAGATGCACCACTGAAGGACTTGCTAATGGTGGCCAAAGCATGCTTGCTCGTCTGCCTTGAGATTTGTAATAATGATTACGGAAAAAGAACCAGAAATAGTATAAAAATTGAAAAACAAGAAAAAGAAGGGGAAAAAAAGAAGAAAAGAAAAGCAGATGGAGAGTGCATAAGACCAACTGACCAAGTCTTATATGTCTCTCTTGCTGCACTTTATTCTGTTCAAATTCGATACTTTGCTGTTTCACTGAGAACGAGGCTCTTTGTTTTAAAGAGAGGACATAGAAAGAGAGAGAGAAGGAAAGATATAAGCTTTGCTTTGCTTTCTTTCTTTCTCTACATATGTTTTTTTTTTCTTTTTTTTTTTGGTGTCTAAATTTGCTTGCTTTATTTCATTTTCTTTCTCTTGTGTCTCCTACATTGTCTTCTTCCACATCAAGAATCTCTCTCATTTCACTTCTTCTCATTAAAGTGCTTGTCTCTCTTGACTAATTGCTTACTCGTAATTTGTGGGCTTCCTTTTGCTTCTCGCTCTTCTTTACCTTGAGCGTGTTTTCGTATTCATTCTCAGAACAACCAACGACCGAAAACCAATATCAATTCGTCGTTTCGTTTTGTTTTTTCTTTCTCTGGGTTTCATTCTTTTACATTATCTGTTCTAGTTTCAGAAGTTCAGTCCAAAGCAAGACGCTTGTTTGTTGGCTGGTTTTTTTGGTTGATTTTTTTTTTCAGTTTAATTCTGGTCGCATTGGGAGTCCCTCTCTTTCTTTTGGAATTTATATAGAGTAAATAATTGTGCCTTTTCTGTTGATCCCTCGTCTTGTTTCGAAGCTTACTACAGCGAAAACTGAGAAATTGAGGAAGTAGGTGGAGTAATATTTCCTTTAGTTTCGGATTTGGTGATACAAAAAACATAAGGGGGGGAGGGGGGGGTCGCTGAAAGTACAAGAAGAGCTATATGAAGTATTGCTGAAAAATGAGAGATGGGAACTCCAAGAAAAGCAAGGTTTTTTTTTCCTTCTATTCTTCACTTTATTTTCCCAATTCTTTCATTGAACAATTATGATGATTCTATGATGATGATGCGGCTTACTGATCCTGTTTCTTTCGTTTGGTGAAGCTCTCATGGTCCAAAAAAATGGTCAGAAAATGGTTTAACATCAAAAGTAAAACTGAGGATTTCCAAGCTGATGAAGTTTATGGAGGTTGGCATTTTGTTTTCTTGTTTTCATAATTTGATAGGATCAAAAGGCTCAAACTTTATCTCCTCCTACCACCGAACTTATTCTGTTCAATTTTTCAACTTCGGTTGGTTTCTAAGAGACTTGATAAAAGAGAAGGAATATGCTTCTTAATCCTGTGCTTAACCATGCTGTGATTCTTCTGTATCCAAGCACCTTTTTTTCTACCTCTTTACCAACCCAGTAAAGCTAGCCTGACCGGGTTATCTGCGCTGCAGGCATCCCAACAGTGAAACAATCTGTTTTCTTTCAACAAATTTGCTATTGCCTTCTGTTTTCCTGTTTGTGACACTATTTGATTTTCATCAAATTCATATCCTTCTGTTTCAAAATTAAGATTGATTCCTAAGCATTAATTCTCTTTTTTCAGGAGCTGAAGTAGAATACAGGAGTAGCTTCTCTGAGAGGGAGCCATGCACCATCAAGAAAAGCAAAACAGGTCGAGTATCATTTAAATCTGAGAGCTTGTCGTAGGATACGCCCTCAATTGAAGGTTGAATCTTCTCAATTTCCTGATAATTTTCTTCAACTTTGATGCAGAGAAAGTCACCAAGAATCCAGAGCAGGTGCGGCGAGCCAGAATGAACCTTGACCACCCTAGAATCATCGATGTCCAGAACTACAGGTGTTTAATCATGGATCTGTTTTTTTCCCTCCTTCAGTTTGTGTTCTTTTTGATGTAATGTACATGAACTCAAACTGCTTTTTTATTTTCCAATCCGGGCAGTATATTTGTAGCTACATGGAATGTGGCAGGAAGATCTCCACCAAGTAATTTGAGTCTCGATGATTGGCTTCATGCCTCACCTCCTGCAGATATATACGTACTTGGGTATGATTTCATTCTCGCAATCTTCTTGCCTTTTCTTGCGAGCTATCTGAATGATAGCTGATTAGTAAATAACCTTTAGCTTTTCATTTTCTTTTGTATTTCAGATTTCAAGAGATAGTTCCTTTAAATGCTGGCAATGTTCTTGGTGCTGAAGACAACGGCCCTGCCAAAAAATGGTCGGCCCTCATCAGAAGAACTTTGAATAATCTTCCAGGAACTAGTGGCAGTGGAGGATGTTATACTCCTTCTCCAATTCCTGAACCAATAGTAGAAATGGATGCAGATTTTGAGGGATCATCTAGGCAGAAGAACTCCTCTTTCTTTCATCGCCGATCTTTCCAGACACCCTACAGCTGGAGAATGGACAATGACCCTTCAATTCCTCAACCAAGACTTGATAGGCGATTCAGTGTTTGTGACCGGGTTATTTTTGGTCACAGGCCAAGTGACTATGATCCCAGTAACAGATGGGGTCACAGACCTAGTGATTTTTCAAGGCCTAGTGATTACTCCAGGGCTAGTGATTATTCCAGATGGGGTTCTTCTGACGATGACAATGGAACAGGGGATTCACCAAGTACTGTATTGTACTCGCCAATGTCTTATGGCGGTTCTTATAGTGGTTCTGCATCTACTGAAGATGGATACAGGAGGCCAGGTTATTCAAGGTACTGTTTAGTGGCAAGCAAACAAATGGTTGGCATATTTCTCACTATATGGGTCCGCAGTGAATTGAGAGATCATGTTAAGAATATGAAAGTTTCTTGTGTCGGCCGAGGATTGATGGGTTATCTTGGAAATAAGGTATTGTTGATAATTTTCATTTTTAACTTGCTTTTCCAGTTTGTTCTAATCCTCCCTACGACTAACGAACGAAGAAGTATTGTTCTGGTTGGTCCTGCAGGGATCTATTTCAGTCAGCATGTCCTTGCATGAAACAACCTTTTGTTTCATCTGTACCCATCTAACCTCCGGACAAAAGGAGGGTGATGAGCTAAGAAGGAATGCAGATGTCATGGAGATTCTTAAGAAGACAAGGTTTCCGCATGTTAACAGTACGGCTAATGAGAAGTCTCCTGAAACCATTCTTCAGCATGAGTACGGCCCTTTTTCATTACTCATATCCCCTTCATACAAAATTATTCTTATACTCATATTAAGTGAAAAGTTGAGTTTTGCTAGTCACTACTAAGGTTGTTTGTAGGATCTATGTTCTGATTTTGTGTGTATTAATGTAGTCGAGTTATTTGGCTTGGAGACTTGAACTACCGGATTGCGCTCTCTTATCGATCTGCTAAGGCACTAGTTGAGATGCAAAACTGGAGGGCATTGTTGGAAAGTGACCAGGCATGTTTACATACCTTTCACTGAGTTCTCTTTTTCTGTTCCGAGACGGCTGCAAATGTTCGTTACTTATGAGCCAAGCTTTCATCTTACTCTTTTCGATGGTTATCTTGCAGCTAAGAAATGAGCAGAGGAGAGGCCGTGTTTTTGTAGGATGGAATGAAGGGAAGATTTATTTCCCTCCTACATACAAGTACTCCACTAACTCCGACAGATATGCAGGAGATGACGTGCCGAAGGAGAAACGTCGAACTCCTGCTTGGTAAGAACATCTCTTCTACTAGACTGTATAAGGAATTACTCCATCTACGATAGAGAAAAAAGATTCATTCTAACACTTTGTAAAGCTGATCAAGTGATTTCATATGAAGGTGTGACAGAATATTATGGTATGGAGAAGGCCTCCAGCAGTTATCTTATGTTCGTGGAGAATCTAGGTTCTCAGATCATAGGCCAGTTTATGGCATATTTTGGGCAGAGGTCGAGTCTTCCCACGGCCGATTGAAGAAGAGTATGAGTTACTCCAGTTCCAGAATTGAGGTAGAGGAGCTCTTGCCATACTCACATGGGTACACAGAGCTCAACTTTTTCTGATAGATGTTGAAAATAGCAACGAACTGCGGCCGGTATGTTCTCTATCTAACACATCGACACACGATCACAGCGAATGCATTTTCGTAAGAACTAACACGTTTTCGGAATTCCAGCTGTTCTGCATTATTCTAAAACGACCAGCTAGATGAAATCCATTCCCATCAAATTTTTTATCTTCAAAATGCTATCCTCTTATAGCCATGTTTCTCATTATAGATTGACGGATGGGTAGTAGGAAATGTGGTAGCATGCAATGCAAAGGTCCATCATTTTGGTGGTCCTCTATTGCAGATCCGACATCTTAAACATCAAGATGATACCATGTGAATCTACACGAAGGTTGGAACTGTAAAAAGAAAACAGAATATCCATTAGGCCATAGTAATGCATTCATCTGCTTTCCCTTTGTAAGTTTGCTTAAGAAAATCTTATACTTTGTTCCTATTCTTATGACGAATTTGGTCCCCAGTTGCAGGAAGGAATCACTTTGAAGAAATTGTTTTTCTTTCTCTTTTTCTTCCCCCCATTGGAGGGTGATGGAGACAATCCCTTGCCCACTAACCGAAAAAGGTTTGAGTTCTCCTCGCTTTAACTTTTCTTGGTTCTGCTGTACATTTTATCTTTTCTTTTTTGTTTCTTAGTATCTTTAACCTGTCTCCACTTTGTTCTTATCAGGTGTAAATTTTTGTAATTTAGTCAGCTGATTAACTCCAACACATCATCAAATCATTGTAACTTTCATCATCAAAGTAACAAGTCACTAACATTACCGGTTTCTGTTCGACGCATGATTTGCCAACATCATTATTACCGACCATAACTGTCCACCAAAGATATCTGCGTTAGGTACTGTTCTTGTTCATTAGTCTTTTCCTTTGTGCTTATATTAGAACATCACATAATTGACAGGAGTTTTATTTTTACCTTTTTCCAGGATGAACTTGCTATATCAGGAACTGCCAAGTGGGTATCTGAAGATAAATTCACTCGATTCTTTCTTAGTGTAGGAAACATTTTTGCTTGTGTTTTTAGTTTTTAGTTTTTTTATTATGACTGAGAGGAGATGAAAGATGATGGCCTATACAATCATTTGGGGCCTTTTTTTTTGTTTTTAAATGAGAAGCCAAGCTTAGATTTCATGGATATTGTTGATGACAAAGTGAGGAAAAGAAAAGCAAAGCAAAGAAAAGAATTATATATAAATAGAAGTTCATTTTCAGATTGAAGAATGGTTCTTCTTTGTTCCATGTAGTTACAAATGATTTTGACTGAAAAAGGTGGGTGCTCCTCCTGCACATATGATCTACAGCTTACACTACTTTTGCTTTTTTCTTCTTTAATCTGTGGAGTGAATAACAACCTAGAAAAGCAACAGACAAGTTTTTACAGCCTTGACAGGTGATTGGGAGCCATGACCATAAAGACTTGTTATTTTTAACTGTTTGCTCTATACCAGGATTCATGAGCTTATCCACCTCCCCCTTTTTTTCCTTAATATTTCCAGCACCTTCAGCAGTTCACATATGCACTTCACCTGACATATATCTTATGTTAAATTCGCTATTTAATAATTAGAATTTTTACAAATTAAAAAGATCTTCATTCCAATAGTGCATTATAAACACATTAAACTGTTATTGAATCCAAAATAACTTAAGTTTTTCGATTAATGGATTTCTCGACACCCGATTAAAATATAATAAAAAACCCATTAAATAACTATTTACTTAGTTAACATGACAATTTGCTTTGCTATAAACAACTTTAAAGACTTGCGCAGGGTGTGCTGGTATAGTAATCTGAGGAACAACGCCAAAAACATGGAATTGCTTATACAAGACATCAGCAGAAAATTAAATGATCAGATTTGCTTTTCTTTGGTTATATCGTTTATCTTTAACAACCCAGCAATATAAGTAGGCCTTTGCAGGAAACTGGAAGAAACCAGGATACTTGATGTTGCAATAGAAAAGTTGAAACTTTTTTCATAATTTGAGGGTACTGTGTTATCCCCAGGCAATTATCATCATTCACTTTTTTAACACAGGCAACTCTGATGCTCTTTTAATTGAATTGCAGATGGTCCCCAATCGAATGCCAAGTTTTCTGTCATGTGCTTGTGATGTTTCTGCCATGAAACAACCGATAAAAGGATCGCTCCTCTTTCTTTCTTTCTTTCTTAACTTTTCTTGGCAGGAGATATATCTGTTTAAATACCGGAAGTGTTTGCATTTGCATTCTTTCAGGAAGCTTTTCTTGTATTATCCTGATTGATAAGGTTAAACCCACTCTATTTTGGCCTCTTAGCTTGATACTCATGCATGTCTCCCAGTAAGTTCGTTCCAACTCCTGATGCTCTCATTTTGGTTCAGAAATTTCCCAAGTCATTAGAAAACAAGGAGTTCCTGCAGACATGCTCTTAGCAAATAACACTCATTGCAAAAGCAATAACAGGTCTGCAGGAAGGACATACAAATAACATATTAAAGTTTTACGTTATAGATATCTCAAGTCTCGTCATGCTTATGATTTCCTGAAAAAGGGTGAACTTCTTCTCTTTTCTTTATCTGCAAATCCACATATATCTGACAACTTGGAAAGTCATCATGTATGCTACTTCAGCTTTCATCGTTTCTCTGTTATCTTTATATCTATCCAATCCATTCCATCAAGGTCACATTAATCAAAGAAACAAACGAACAAGAATGATCATTAATGATCTCAGGAAAAATGATGGTATGTTTGGCTTTTAAAACCTGGATTCCCTGAATCATCTGCTGTTAGCTTTAGTTAGTGGAAGGTGAAAGCAACAAGGGGTACACAAATAGAACAAATAAATTAAAATAAAGGCAAAAAAGAGCATTAGCGTGCTTTTTGTCTTTCAAGGACCAAACATGCTAAAGAATGGCCCTTGTCTCTCGGCTGCTGAAATCAGTAACAGCTACTTAAGTAGATCCTGAACAATAGTAATCAGGATTCTCAGAATTGCATTAGATTCTTTACAAAAAGCTATAGTTATCTACCAGATTTCTTTTCTTTTATTTCTTTTTCTAAAACGCACTTGCATATGATCCATAATTGCCCACATGCACAACCCAAAAGCATTTGCCTGTTCAGATTTTATCCTGAAAGCACAGTCTGAATGGAGTTATAATAACACTGATGAATGGATAAAAATTTGAACTTCACCAATCCCCTTCCATGTTCACGTACCTGTTCTTCTGCATGCGATCCACCATTGCTAAACTTTACAGCTGTACACGATTTTCTTCGAGAATTTGAACGATTTTATGGGTACATCTTCTGTACCTCAGTAACCTACGAATCAAATTTACTTGATATATAAACTTTTTAGTAAATTTATTTGATATAAACTTTTTAGTAGGTTTATGAATGGTGAATCTTCTCAACTCGTGACAACTAAAGCTTAGCATATTCGAAAACAGTAACAAGCTAAAGCTTCCGTGTCAGGTTGGTAATGATCATTAACAGATAAATGATAACATGGTGATGGATTCATAAGAAAGAAAGTGTTTGGCACGAAATTGGAAAAAACGTGTGTTGCGGGCGTGCCAGAGGAAAAGTCCTCAATAAATGCGCCTAGCGATTGTGAATCCCCAAGCTCCTTGGAACAATTTGCTTGGACGTAAATATATTGGCTCACTTGGATTTAGTTTGAGAAAAATCACAAGAATGTGAACGTAAATAAAAGAAACTAAGAGTAGCTTTAGGGA
>CANYBF012017804.1:0-10542 GCA_948192965.1 Dalechampia spathulata
AAACAAGCTTAAAACTTACTTGTAACTGGTGAGAATAGCTCAAGAACAGATGCTCTGTGATTGTATTTTTGTTAGCTAAAAAGATATGAAAGTTGTGTTAATGAAACTAGCCATTTTTCAGACTTTAAAACCTAATTTCTAAGACGCGTATGGCCGTACAGTATTTGTACGCCCGTACGGATTCAAAACTAGCCGTTGGAAAATGCGAGGGAACTATGGTACGGCCGTACCATCACTTGGTACGCCCGTACCAACCCAAGTTTCCTGACAAACAAATTTTCTTGCGAGTTCGCGTACGGCCGTACCACCCATTGGTACGCCCGTACCAAAGCAGGTTTACTGACAAACTAAATTCCTGCAAGTTGACGTACGGCCGTACCAACCAATGGTATGCCCGCACCAAAACCAATGAAACAATACACACTTGGTACGCCCAGCCATCTGGTCGTACCATTCACATACGAAGGTTGGTACGCCCGTACCAAGAGTGGTACGCCCGTACCAAACACAAAAACACTTAGAAAATTGCAAATAACTTAAATTGACTCACACGTGATACAACACTCAAAACCTAGGGTCTAACAAGTCTTTTGCCTAATAATGGATATTATTATCAATCCTTCAAAAGTCAAAAATCTTTTAATTTCTTTAAAATTTAGAGTCATACTAAAATATTTACACCAATAGTTTTTCTTGCATAAATAATTGCTTGTACAACTTTTTGAGGCGAGAAGTTACGCTAGCAACTTTTCATGACTAAAAAGTTATTTGGTACGAGTCTTCTATTAAGAAATAACAAAAAATATATTTTCTACATTTAAAAGCTAAAGGTTTATCAAATCATTGACTTTTATATATAAGGAAAGGTTCATTTTTATAAAAAAGGAATAGTAATAAATATTATTTATATTTTCTTGGTTGTTTTCAATGAGTTCAAAGTTTTAATTGAATTTTCAAAAATTATTTTTTCTTAAGTTGAATTTTAAACTAAAATTTTATCCTAAACTAAAAATTATTTTCTAAAAAAAATTTAGAAATAGTTATTTGCTTTTATAAAGTTTTAAGTATTTCAAAATTGATAAAATTTCTTTAAATATTTTACTTAGCATTTCATCAAAATCTTTTCAAATTTGAGAAGAAATTAAAGGTTTTGGAAATTTTTAAATAAACTATCAAGACGTAGCATAAATTAAGGTAATTTTGAAGGCATCTTTTTATTTTAAGATTTAACATTTTATTTTATTTTAGTGAAAATTTATGTAAAAATTGTAATGAACAATTATGCCAAAGAGTTGCGTCAAGCTCAACGACTTGCATGAAAACTAATTAAGTTAATAACTCAACTTATTTAACATGAATAATTATATCACATAACTTATTAAATTTTTAAAATCTCTATTTAATTATTTTATATTTTCTATCATAATATAATATGATCATGTGATATATTTATTGCTATAATGATTGATTCACGTTAATATTCATGATGGGCTTTGATTTCCTTTTCAAATCCTATGATTTGATTTGATGAAATAATTTATGCTTTTATAATTATCATTATCAAATCAAAAATAGTGAGGTTAAAATCATAAATTAATTAAACATTCTTCTTAGAAAATATGCCCCCATTCTTCCTTTCCTTCTTTATTCTACATGAATATCATTTTTATGATTGATTTATTTTATTATTTTATTGACATTGCTTCTAATATTTTCTTCTTTCCATTTATACATTCTAGTTATGCTAGCAACTATTTTTTGTTAGAACAATTTAAATTAGCAACTCTTTTATCATAAAAAAGTTATCAGCATAACTCTTTAATGAGTAAAATAATTATTAACACAACTTATTCTAAGGTAGATTCAGAATTTCATTTAATTAATATTTGCTTAGTTCATTATAAATTATTATTATGTTATAATGTTGGGATGTATGAATGAATGTCATTTTCTTTTATTTTCTATTTTGAATGATGTTTTAGATTTGTGTGGTTATTGCTTGAATATAAATATTTTATTCCCTGGATGTTTAAGTGGTGTTAGCAACTATTCTTTATCATAATAGTTACACCAGCTATGCTTTTATCATAGAAGAGTTTTTGATGCAACTCTTCTATAAGAGATAAGTTGTTGACATACCTTTATTTATTATTAATATGATGGTGTGGATTATTATTAATGAGTCTTGATAAATGTTGAGTTTAATTTTGGTTTAAATTATGTTATGTATGATGAATGCCTTGAAGGATAATTTAATAGTATTATGCTTTTATTATAATCAAAAATATTATAATCATTGTTGAAATTTTGTATTATATCTCCTACCTATTCTCATAGTTGTTAATTATGACATGTTAATGTATATAATGTTCATATATTTAGTTAGGAAACATGATAATTAATTAAATAAAAAAATAATTAAACTTAGCAAACTATAAAGGGTTAATCTAACCAAATTTTATAGTTTTACTAGGTGATAACTCCATTACAACCTTATTGAAGGTTCATGCATTCCTCAAGGAATCCTCTCAAGAGGATCAATCTTTACTGTAAACAAGTCTGTAGTACCATACCATGAATTGCTCTAAGTGAATTAACACCTCGCTCACATACGTCTTTCTTCTATTTCTTTTAAGGGTGAGAAAAATGAAGGTGAAACAAAAAAAAATCAAAATGATCCTAACTAAATTGTTTATTTTAGTTTTACTTTATAGAAATCAGTTTTGTTTTGATTATTCATAATTTAAATTTTAGTAATTTTTAATTCAAGTTAGTTTATGGTAAAAAAAACTTAGAAAATGAATTGATCGAATAAAAAATACTACATTTTAAATATAATGTATTATGTATATAAATAGAATGTAATTCCCAATAAAAAAACTAAACATAAAATTCTAACTTATTCCTTAATGTCTCATATTAAATTCAACAAAACCTTAGACCTGAAACAAAATATTACTACAAAAAAATAGATTTAAGAATTGTTTAACCAACTTCATTATCTTCGCTTTTTGAAGAAACTTCCCATCTTTGATGTTATTCATCTTGTTTAATCTTGTTAAACTTCATTTTCTTTACTTTATAAAGAAATTTCTCATCTCTAGTGTTATTCATCTTGTTCAATCTTATCCAACTCATTATTACCTTTATCACCCATATTCTTGTCTTGTCCTATTTATTCTTCATTCTCAATCTTGTTGTAACTTGAGATAATTTATTTTTTTACTTCATTGTATTACCTTCACATCACATTTCATAATTAGTTTTATTACCTTATGTTGAATGTGCAATTTCTATTTTGATTTAGATATGTACTAGTTAAGTTGAATGTGAAAAAGATAAAATAAATTGGTTTTTTGGTTTACATCATTGGTTTTGTTGCACAATTGTAATATATGATTGAAAGACAACTATATGTGTTTTGCATTTTTTTGTGACTTAAATGATTAAAAGATAACTATTGTTTTATCTAAGATATCGGTTATGTTCTTTAAGATGGTTGTTTTCTATTTACTAATCTTAGATTCTTAGTTTTGTTATTTGGATGGTTAAAATATTTTTATTATTCAATTATGTTATTTTATTTATCAAACTATTGTTAGGTTTAAGATGATTGGTCTATTCTTTAAGGATGATTAATTTATTTGTTCCAATCTTAGCTTCTTAATTTTGTTATTTACTTGGTTAAAATATGCTTACTATTTAATAATGTTATTCTATTTATCAAACTATTATTTTATTTAAGATTATTATTTTATTCTTTAGGATAACTATATAATGTTTATTATAGTCTTAGATTCTTAGTTTTGTTATTTACATGGTTAAAATATGTTTAGGATTCAAATATAGTTCTATTTAGTAATTTATATTGTTAATTTTGATGCTAACTTAATTATGGTCTATTCAAAATGCCATAATCACAAGAAGATAAGATGCACATTAGGAGCAATAATGAGGTTGGTTATACTCACGGCCATCCTTCAACATAACATTTAGTATAATTAATTCTCAATTAAAGAAAACTAAAAAGGCAATAAAATCAAGGTCATAAGTATAGATCACTTTGAAAATATTCAGGATGAACAATATGTGGTTGTAAAAAATAAAATCATTATTATGATAAAGAATTTGCTTGTCACCAAAAAGAAATGACTTATCTTTATCTAAAATCACATGCATGATTAATTAAAAAACCCAAATTATATACAAACACATCAAACTTTATTATATTTACAACCAAATGAGAGAAATAATGATATGGTCATTCTTACTAGTTAAAAATTTGATCAAAATGCTACTATAAAATCATTTGCATTCATGATAATTATAAATGGGCTTCCATTTAAATTTATGGAAGGTGAGAAGTTTAAAAGATTTTTAGATACCATATATCCTAAGTTCAAAATACCATCTTGTTAGGTAGTTTCACATGATTGCTTTCAGTTGTAGTTAAATGAAAGATCAAAATTAAAATATTTCTTGAAAAAAATTCCCTATAGGTTAGTTTTAGAATTGATACCTAGACTTCATTGCAAAAAATAAATTCCATGTACATCGCCGCATGCTTCATTAATGATGAATGGAATTTGCACAAAAAAATTATCAATTATTATCTAGTTTCTAACTGTAGAGGTGAATATATAGCTAAGATAATAAAATTTTATTAACTTGAATGGGTTTGAATAATGTATTCACCATTATGGTTGATAATGTTAATTCAAATGGTATAACTATCAAGTTCTTAAAGAAGAGGATGTTGAATTAATGGGCTTATTTGGCAAGTTATAAATACCTTCACATGAGATGTATTGCACATATGATTAATTTAGTGGTTTTTAATGGCTTGAAAGGCATGAATACTTCAATTAAATGAGTGAGAGATGTAATAAGATACATGAGAACTTCTCCATCTAGAATAAGAAATTTTAAAAAGTGTGTTAAATAGGAAAAGATAGAGAACAAGAGTTCATTATGTTTGGATGTACCAACTAGATGGAATTCTACTTGTTTAATATGACAAATGATTGAAAATTTTGAAAAGCATCTAATAGATCTGGAGAGTAAGAGTTAAATTTTATTAATGATTTACGATAAGATAGAGTACCAACTTCTCTTGATTGGACCTATATAAGAAAATGATTAATTTGTTAAAGCACTTTTATAACCAAACTTTACCCATTTTCAATTTAGTGTATGTCACTTCAAAGAATTTTTTATGAGTTTTTTCAATGAATAGAAGGCAAGTGACAAGTTAAATGTTTGAGTGATGCAGTAAAATTAGAAATTTATAAGTATTGAGGGAATTAGATAAAATGAACAAACTCAATTATTGGTAATATTCTTGATCCTTATGACAAATTTAAATATATGGAATATTCTTTTAAGTAAATGTGTAGTGCTAAAAAGGGTTAGAATAATTCAAAGGGGTCAAAATCGAATTTAATGAGTTATTTAATATGTATAAGTGAATATATCAACTTGATAATTAGATTCTACCTAGTTCCTTTTCTAGGTCAAGTATTTTGTATTGAATAGCAACTATATGAATTGGAGAATTTTGAAAGAGGTAATTATTATAATTTTTATTCTTCATTTTACTATTTATCTATATTTTTATTTTTTTTTAACATTATTTTTTTAATATTTTAGAGTTGCTTAATATTGGAATTGGTTTGGCTTTACTAAATAACAATTAGCATTTCATGATCATTTGAGGTACTTTTTCATGATATGTATAAATTGTTAAATACCATTGCATTTAATTTCAAGCATTTTCTTAAACTTTGTTGATTTTGGTTTTGTGAAGATTGCTTCTATTTTATGACATTGTTGTCGCTTTTCTAGTTCGAAAGTTCTACATTGTCAAGACTCGAAGCATTATTTATCATGCTTCTATTTTTGGACTATTTTATTACTGTATTAATTATTTGTTGATATTTATCGTTTTTCTTAATTCAGTTTTTAATCAAACCAAACTAATTATTAATGTTAAGTTGTAATTCAATTTGGCTTATAAATTCGGGTGATTCAATTTAATTATTTAACAATTTGATCATTTCAATTTTAACATTTTGATTTAATTTGAAAACTGAATCAAATGATGCATTTTTCTAATTTATTTTGCTTGAATGTTTTAGATTTTTACTCAAATGTGTTTTATGTATTTATTTCATTGTTTGAATCAATTAGGATAATTAATTTTACCATGTGTCATAGTAAAGTGAGTGAGGGAAGACCCAACTCAATAAAATTTCTTTAGATGAAGAATTGCCTCTATTACTTATTTTAAGAGAAATACTTAATTGAATCTCCTTTTGCTTTTCTTTTTATAAGATGGCGAGTCTTTTAACTTATAACTCTTATGCATGGCTTCCCCTAAGGACGAGAGTTTGACTATCACTCTCGCATGAAGGCATATGAAATTCCTCTCCAGAGTTATAATAACAGGGTGATGCTCTTCGTAATGAAGTGTATTACACCATGAAAAATATTCCAGAGAATCAGTGAACAACTACTTTGGTCAAGAAGTTAAATCAAGTGCATTTAAATTGATTGATTCAAAGTATTCAAGTTTGCTGCAAATGCAAGTAGTTTGTTTTATCTTCGTATCTTGAATTTTCTCTCTCTTATAAACATAATTTTAGTATAACACCACTCTTCCAATCCTTTTACTTCTTGTTCTTCTTCTTTTGCTCATACCTTTCTTTCTCTGGTTCTTAGAAATAAGACAAGATGGTATCTTCTGAATCTATCTCAAGGGTAGTAATGCTACAATGAATTGTATTAGAATTCTAACAAGCAAGAATGAGTAATCTTTAGGTGTTATTCCCATCATGGAAGATAATTTGACACCCAAAATTTGGGTAATTTCTATAATTAGTATGAGAAAAAAAAGAAATTATCAATTTAAGGTAAAAGTTGAAGCAAATTCCAAATTTAATGTTATTTGACCCATCGTTGTCAATATAACGAGCAGCCAAGCTGACATGGCAGCAGGGTAGTGGGAGAATGCCTAACATGGCAGCAGGATAGTAAAGAGTGGATGATAGCCTCCTAAATTAGTGACAACTTCATTTAATAAGACCACAATCTGTTATTATTATTAAATATTATTAAAATTATAAAGTGATTGACAAATGATGATATATAATTAATTTGATTATTATTATTGTTATTATTTGAATTATTATATTGTAATGGCTAAAAATGATGAGTTATAGTTATGAGTAGTATTTTTCGTAATATTTGTATTATTATTTTGTAATGATTATGGAAATGATGGATGATAATTTTAATATTAGAATTAATGTAATTTTTAGTATTATTTTAAAATTTATTTTATTATGATTTGATATTATTATTATTATTATTATTATTAAAAATATTATTATTTGTAATCATTATTATTATCTGTTATTATAATTTTAATTAATTATTGTTATTATACTTCCCACCTAAATTAATAATATATATTTCTCAACTTTTTTCGTTTATCTGCTTCTAAATTTTAAAATAAAATGATTTGAAATGAAAAAATTAATTCAAAGGGAGAGAGAGCTGACATTAGATGCCAAAAGAAAGCAGAGTTTTAGGAAAGGGAGAGGGGAGAGGAGAGAGAAGAGAGGAGAGAGTAAAGAGGAAAGAGAAGAGGTGAGATAAGATAAAGGTTGGATTACTCGAGTTTTGGATGTCATTAACACTAACGTACATGTCAAGCTTCTACTAACATTCTCGTCACACTTGCCTACACGTCATATCTACCTTGCTTTCCTGCATGCCATATTTATCATGCTTGCATGCATGCTACATTAATCATGCCTACTTGGACACAACGCTTACCATTCATGCCTGATTTGGCTATCACTTTTTATGGTTTTCATCCCACATGAACCCTAACTTGTCAATCATACTTCATAATGTCTATCATGAGTTTAAGTTTTAACCCTTAATAATGACTTGTATGATGTTCGTGTAGAACACTTCCTACACAAACTAGCCTTCAAATCCTATGAATAACTAGTTCATGATCCAAACAAGCATAGTATAAGAACATCAGAAGTATTATAATTTGATAAGAAGAGTATGATAAGCAAATAGTATAGCTCAAGCATCACCCATGAGCAAGGCACAATAAGATCATAATGAAACATGATGATTGAATAGAATCCTACTACTTTTCTTATTGACTAATAGAATTAATACATAGATTTGATCATCATACTTTGTATGTAAACAAGAGGAATACCCTGCATAAAAGGCAAACTCAATAAGTGCTTGCCATGATAGCCAAACCCGAGACGTCATCTAAGTTGATTAATCATTCCCCTATAAAGAGAACAAGGAGCATACTTACAAGTTACAGTAGTAGAAATCATAATGTTCCATCCATGAAAGCCCTTAAAATACATAAATAAATTATAAATCCCTTAAAATACTTTCACCATTGACACTTTCCCCCACCCAAATGGTTAATGATCCTGTCAACTATGTTTTTAAAAACTCTCAATCTTATGCTCAAGCATCTAGAGGTTGGTTAAGTACTCCTTACCTTCAACTTCACATTGATAAATTCTTCTTCACTGTTGAGATTATTGCCTACACCTTTGTAATATTTGATTTGGTGCATTATCAATAAACATAAACCTTATTATCAAGATAACGTATACTCAACAATCAAATAAGGAACATTGAATTTTGCTCTTTATTGTGGAAACTTTTGACTTGTGAGTGACTCTATCCTCTTTATTGAAGACTTGTACTTATCATTAGCTCCATAAACTGTTATAGCTTATGTCTTTAACATCTCCTTCATTATTATGATTATGGCTTGTACTATGATACCATCTAATTTAATGCATAACTTACAAACATCTTCATCTTAGCACATATGATATAAACATTCCAAGATCACATGGAACACCAAAACTTTCATTCTTCTCTTTAATGGCTTTTGACTTATTAGTAACAATATACATTTCATTTACAATTAGTAAAAGCTCCTAGTCTTCCTATAGTAACACATTTTCCTTCAACTACAAGGTTGATACTATAATACATACCTTTATTAAAATTTAGAACATATATTTTGAGAACACATTGTTTTATCTCCTTATGCTAATACTTATTTCTTCACCTATAAGACTGCAATCATTTTAACTTTCTTATAACATATCAAATTAAATGTTATAGGTATAAGAAATGAATTATCTCCCATAAGAAAATATATTTTATTGCTGGTACTAGTACAACTCATCATCTAGCATTTTAAATAGTGATTATCTTCATTTCTTTTGAAATCTTAGATTTTAACTCCCCAAATCACATTATGTAAACTCTTATATTTCATTAAGAATCCTTGATGAGTTTAAGGTTCCTTTAAAGATGCATTTCACCACCTAATTTGACCCGCTGCATAGAAGAATGCTCAACATTCTGACCTTTATAGAGTGTGCCCTATTTATTATCTAAATTTTGGCTCTAGTATACTATAATTTATTGACATCTAAGGGTTTCTCTGTTTTATTGCTCTTGTCATTAGTAACCACTTCCTAACATAAGCAACTCCACTTATTTCTCAGGATTACATATGACTCATAATCCAAAGTTTTTAAACTAACAAATGAGTCCACCTATCTTCCTCTTCAATATTTATCTCCACATTCAAAATAAATATCATTAGTTGTGTCATTTACCTTTCACTTCTTTACTAAAAATTCTCATATAAACAATCAAAAATGGATTCCATAGCCTCATACGAGGTCTTGATAGTTTCATATACATCTTATAGGTCTATATAACACTATAGTAACTTCACTTTAGTCAATCATTCTATCATACTAAGATGGATATTTCTATATGTAATTACCTCTTTATAGACGATCTCAAGCTCTATTGATCGATCTATAAAAAGAGAAAATTTTATATATCATTACTCTACCATTATAAAGCAATTTACAAGTTCCACAAACAACTCAACTCAAGCTACCATAACTTTAGCAATTCCATATACGATAAACATATATTATTAACACATTTACTCAAACTACCATGGCCTCAAGTTATTTAATTTGATCCTAAAGCATGTTAATGTATGCTTGCTCATAATTTCATAATTCGATTAAATTTCCAAGTGCTTTAATGCACGCTTGCTTAAGAGTTTAGTTCCATTCTCAAGTGCCTCAATCCTTGCATGTGATTTACTCAACATAATATGAAATTCATGAATTCAATTTTCCAAGAGTCTATACTTATTCAAGATTATATTGAATTTATGTTTTGTTGAATTTTTATTTCATAGCATTGCACTCTTGCACTTATTTAAGAGTTAACATTGCACTTTATGATACAAAACTGGCCAATATAAATTCAACAAGAGATAGGAAATACAAGTACAATACCTCGGGTGTCGCACCCTCATTTTGGACCGGCTTGATCTGGATCGATTTAGGAATGCCTCTGGGTCAGTTTGGGTTGGCTTCAGGCTAATCCAAGTTGATTTAGGGCTTTCTAGGCCATTCTGGGCCAACTTTGGCCGTTCCAGGA
>CANYBF012018186.1:0-13209 GCA_948192965.1 Dalechampia spathulata
AATCCAAATCCACAATGTGTTAGGGAAATCAAACTCAAATCCTAATCAACTAATTAGATTTTTTAGTGTTTTCAATTAAAACTAATCAAAACAAGTTAAATTCTATATGATCTAATCAAATTCAATCAGTTTGTGAGCCTAAATGAAGTATTTAATTCACGTTCTTTTGATCAAAATTGAGAGAAAAATGAATTTCAAAACCCTAGCTAATGTTGTCCTCCTGCCAAAATAACTACCTTTCAAATTATAAATGTCCCATGAACATACCCGATCGAGTAAACTAATGAAGCAAAACGGGTATGACAACTTACCCGAACGGGTAAGATGCATGCCCAAACGGGTAAGATCAAACTTACCCGAAAGGGTAAGTGTCATACCCTAACACAATCCAAGGATACCCGAATGGGTATAAGACTCACAATGACAAAAGGACCTAAATGCAACCCTAATTTGGATCCTGAACTGCACCGGGATGAACCAAGATGCCCGTGAGGGCAAAACGACGAGGAGATAGGCTCGATTCATCCCAATCAATCCGACCGATCCAAAATTAGGGTGCGACACATGAACAAACCAAAAATTCACCATCCATACAAAGTAATGAAATAGTTAGTAACTAATTCACCAAAAATGTATTATGCGTAAGAACATTTAGGATAAAAGAATGAATGTTTTTTGTTTGATTTTTCTCTTTAACTTTTAAAGCTCAATTGTTTTTTTTGCTTAAAATGAGTATTAAGTTTTCTTTATGTAGAACAAAAGAATAAGACAAGACAAGGAACATTAATTGAGTCTTACTTAACCTAATTATGATTAATAAAACATATTTATTTAGTCATATTAAGTTTAGGGCTTAGATGTCATGCTTAGTTAGCATATGACATTTATAAGCCTTTTTTTGCTAACATACACATGATAATTATGTGTCTTTTCTAACTTAAAATTGCATATGTTAGGCATGTGTATGGCATTACATATGCATCTACCATTATACATTACATATGCATTGCACATGTCATTAGGAGCTATATATGTCTGATTTACATGATCAAGGTATCAATCAAAGCTCTTTTTATGCTTCATCTCATAGACATGAAAAATCCAAATTACCTAATAACCATGAAACAATATCTAATATTGAATCAATATCCAATTCTTAATCCTTATTCCTTTGTTTTGTAGTATGTGACCTTGTGGGTTCTTGACATGCTTGCAACATATCAAAATATTATTAAATCTCATTTAATAAGATTAGATGTAAATCAAGAGTGGTGTCTAGTTACATATCTTGATTATTCAAATGTCAAGATGTTAATAGTTTAACTACAATCCTTTCATATCAAACATCATATACTAAACTTATTTCACCATCCATTATCTTATTTAGGTTTAAGTATGGATAAATTTAAACTCAATATCCAATCATACATGTTAGATCATGCCCTAAACTTGATTTTTCATGTATCATAATCTGTATTCTCAAAATGTCCTTATGAATGTTTATAATTAGATATTATTCTCTAATTAAAGATTTTTGAATGAAAGATTATTACAAAAATCACTGAGATAAACCCCTACTATTAATCTAAGATGGTGAATCATTTATTGATATACAAATATCTTTGACCACATAACACTATACTGAATTTCCAAACTGTGAACGTCTTTTGTGGAGGAATAAAGCATAGGAGTCAAAGCATAGTAATCTATAACCAATACAACTTTC
The DNA here is from genome assembly GCA_948192965.1 of Dalechampia spathulata. Taxonomy (NCBI): domain Eukaryota; kingdom Viridiplantae; phylum Streptophyta; class Magnoliopsida; order Malpighiales; family Euphorbiaceae; genus Dalechampia; species Dalechampia spathulata. Next base: position 1,727 of record CANYBF012018186.1, read on the forward strand.
ATATCTCAAGTCTAAGGATATTTGCATTAAAATATAAGTGAGATATAATTCACATATATAGATTGATTAAGAATATGAAATCTCATTGACAAGATCTTCAAAGAATCAATATTATATTGTTCCATCTATATGTTTACTTTGGACATTTCTTGTCATAGTGAATGAGAATCACCCCCTAAAAGGAAGTATAACATGTACTAACCTATATATATTAACAATATTCATTCTTATTAATACTATGATTAGGGATAATTTAGATATTGAACATTTGTATGCAATAAGAATCTTATTTTATAAACTCTTCTATCAATTTCCTTGTATTTGTCTCAATATCTTGCATATTATTTAGTTTAATAGTCTAAGTAAAATAGATATACAAAATACTATATCAAAATAATGAATAATGTCTTTTGTTAATTAAATATTCAATAAAAAAATTATAATTTTACAATGCTCATGAGCAGTAAAAGAAATTTAAAATCTTTTAATATAAATATTAAACCAAACAAAGATCTATCATTGGACACAATCAAACAAGGAGAACATGACATAATGATTTGTAATACTTACTTGACCTTATAAATCTCCTTCTTTCTTTAATCTTTTATTAAAAATTGTAATAAACGAGTAGTCATCAAGAGTATATGATCTTTCAAAATTAGTTTACATCAAATAAGATCCAAACTTGTAAACTCTTTACTTTAATTTTTTATACAATGTACTAGTATGCAATGGAAGAAGAGGTTATATTGTTTTAGTTTTTTCCTTATCCTTTTCTTATGTATGTTGAATTGTTATTCCCTTCTCAAGGGATTGTTAGATGACCAAAAAGATGTGGAGGAGAATGAGATATGTTACCTTGATTTGACTATAATGTTGTATTTCTAGTCAAGCATTAGAGTCGCATTTAACCTTAATGAGTTGCATTGTGTATGTATCATGCATATGTCCTTGGCATGTGACTATCATGTGCCTTTGACATGTGCAACACATGTGGCAACATAAGTCATGTCTAACTCCAAAACTTCTCAAACTTGATCCATGTGCATTAGAATTAAATGGATTAATTTCAACTTAGTAGGTTTATACACCATAATTTTTATTCCTAAAATGACCTATAAATCTCATTCACCTTTAAATATTATACTCTAACCAAAAATTTCTAAATAATAGATTATTGCATGAACAATGTAATAATTCCTTAAAACTAGGATGGTGAATCCTTCATTCATATGCAAATACCTTCACCGACCCTAATTTCCTTCAATCTCAATTTGGGCTCTTCAAACGTGAAAAACAGAGAAATGATTTTTTAAAATCATTTGTATAACTTAAATTCATTTACACCAAACAAAAAGTTAGCCTACCAAAATTGCCAAGATGATCGAGAGACATCATTGTTACCCATCACAATTTGTTGCAAAGAATCAAAATCAAAATTGATATAAAAAAGATTATAAAAAGAATAACATAATCCACTATTAAGAAGTAATGGTACAAAAAGCATCAGGTAGCATGGCTAGCCTCAAAATGAAACAAAGAATGGTCAAATGAATTGGTACAATGAAGCTTATGAAGATCGCTAGTTACATTTTCACACAAATGTGTATAATCAAAGTCAGAAGGGCGGCAAGCGATATCACCTCACCCCAGCAACAGAAACTGCCAGGGTATACTTGCATCAAATCTATCCACTATGTATTTTGTTCAGATTGAAATTGTGAAATCCACGGTTCCTTGTCAACAACCAGAATTTCTGCAACATTTTGGGAGCATAGGATGATATACCATCATCAAGCAGTAAGCCTGCATGTCTAAGAATAATGCACGGAAATAGGCTCTTCCCATACTAGGATTTCATTCTGTTGCCTGTTGACGAAGACTGTTTCGCTTCTCATCTGATCTGTGCCGAAACAACTTTGCAACAGCTCTTCTCTCACAATCCTACAACGTAGAAAAAAGAAAATTCTAGAAGGTAAGATCAATATTCCAATTCTCTTATAGGATTGACTGGTTGGAGAATTGAACACACTTCAGGAAAGCACTCGCAGGAGTAAAATCCTAAATCGGGCAAGTTCAATCTAAGATTGTTTTGGCACAAAAGAAAAGAACTAAAGATTAAATTTTTGAGGACAAAAAAAGTCAACATAATTTTTCACCTTGAACATGTGCAGATAAAATGGTTTGTCAGGATTCATTCTTCTTAATTTTTGATAAGTGTATGCAAAACTCAGTTGGTCACGAGGAGTAAAGCGCTCGACCTCATTGAACCAAAGACAAGAAAACAGATTAGACATTGGAGTGTGTGCTCTCACAATTAGAGATCCTTCAGGAACATCTGCAGATGGATATAAAACATATCTTGTCAAATCAAAGGTATTAAATGAATTATTTTAGTAAACCGTGCATCACAAGGTACGGCTATAACTTACTGCTGGGAAGAAGCTTATTTGGGTCAGAGGCGTTGAACTTTTTCAATCCATCATTCTGGTAGAAAGTAAATTGCTGGTCTATAACAGTATGGTTATACTTGTTCAATCTCTTGTTTTGTGCAACCTCTTCCCAGACACAGTGGCGATCGTAATGATTAGAAATTGCATACTCATAACCTTTGCGCCACAGGAAATACTCTAGAACAAGCAGAGGATCAAGTTGTAGACGTAATTTGCTATCCAACCAGATAGAATACCTGATTACATGTATATACAAGTTCAGAAATTATTTAAGTCATACTGCATGTTCACAAGGAATATCCACCAATCCAATAACTTAATGATCACTTTGTGTAGTTGATACCATAAAACTAGTTTTTCTGCCTGCATCAATTCTATATCCAAAATATGACTCAGAAAAAAAAATGTCAACAAGAGTGTGTTAGAGTACCAATTCTGAATATGTCCAGAATCCACAAACCTCCAAGATTAACTTACTAAACATGCAATCATTTCACATGCGCAGAAAACATGTATTGAGGACCAAAAGATGGCATAAATTTTTCAAAAGAAGATATCTGTGAATCCTTCAAATATTCATTTAAGCTGTTTTAGTAAAGAAGCAAAAAAAAAAAAAGACTCAGGTCACTAGAAATCCAGTTAACGTTGTCACACCAGTAACAAGGACACTTTTAATTATTTCAACACTGAGGACAATTTCCCAGGAATCCAAGATTCAGTCAAGCTCAAAATTTACAGTTATTCGCTTTATGTTAGCACCTCATACATCACTGTTAGAGGCTCCATAGAAGAGGTACAACTTCTACTTAACAGACCAGGCAGAAAGAAGAGCGAAATTTGGCATGCAAGCACCTCTATGCTAAAATCCAATAAATCTCTATCTATAACTATACCAAATTGTAGAGGAAAGGGGTAAGCAAAAATACAGAAGTAACCCTCCTCTATAAGCATGATATAAAATGAAATTTCTTAAAAAAATAATTACACTTCAATAGCAGAAAGCTTCTATTTCAATCTAAACACAATACCAGATTTTGTTATCATATTATAAAGTAAACAACCGATTTTGTTATGTTAGTACATTTAAACCCATTGATTATTTAGTTTAACAATAAATGTTATATAAATGCACTTAATGCTGTTCGTTAGTTTGTTAAATATCATATTATTTATTCTCGATTATTATTATAACATAAACAATAAATTGTGTGATTTTTTTTGTTTCACATAACTATTTTTAAAAAAATAAATCAAAAAAAATAAAACAAATTATACTTCAATTTAAATCTTAGTTTTCAACAGCATAGAACTCCATTTCAACCTAAACACAATATCAGGTTGTTATTGTTGGCATCATTAAACAGATTTTGAAGTTGATTCTAATTAGGACTTGGTTTTTCTAATATTATTTTGTTTGGATTTAGAATTTTATTGAACATTCGAATCATATTTATATTTTAACATTGTATAATTATAAATAATTTTTCATTGTAGAACCAATTTTTGACAAGAATGAAAATCATCAATACAAAATCTAGCTAGGAGAAAATTAACATCTTTTAATTCTATTTGTGAGTGGGTTTGCGGCTAAAACCTCCCTCAAACTGTTCTTGAATCTTTAAGAATGCATTGAAGTCACACATTCTAAATTTTTTCTCCTTTCTACATTTACCAATTAAATTGATAACAACATATCACTAGGTAAATTTAGAATTACAGGAGGTGCAAGACAATCATTTGACTTCAAAGTTTATTTCATACCTTGCAGAAGGGAAAAGCCTTTGTGGCAACAATTTAGGAATTTTTCCCACTCTCCTCATATCAGTATATGGTAGATTCTTCACTACCACAACCTTCCAAAAACCAATGAAACCTGCTGTATCCGGCACATGGCCTTCTGAAGAGAGTGTTTGCAACGTAAGTTCATCCATGAACATAACAAAGCAGACATTTTTCCTTGATAAGCGAGTGACCTGAAAGAAAATTATAAAAAAAAAAAAAAAGAAAATAGCAACAGCATGGCATATGTATGAATCAAATATCTTTATATAATCATTCCCTCAACTATAGAAGACAACTCAGGATCAATGGACAGTATGGCCAGCAGACTAAGACGATGGAAGAAAAGGCAAGGAGATGATAGACAATGCACACACATACATGAATACTATGGCATGACACATACATGAATACTATGGCATGACATGTAATAAAGATGAAGCTTAGGAGTTGAAGTTTTTAATATTTTTACTAAATTACCAAATCATGCCAATTGCTGGTTTCAAAATTATATAGATTAGAGAGAGTTTTCACAACCTATTATGATAAGACAACAAGTGCATCCAATGTAGAACCATTTCAAAATGTTTCTTTTAGACTTATTTTCTGAAATAAATGTCTGCCTACCGTTTTAGTGGGAGGTGACCTCAAGCGATCTGAATTGCCAAAGATGCAAGAGATCACAGCAATGTGACATCTACTGACATAACTTGCATCATCTTCAGACAATTCAAATCCTGTACTTGGAGATCCTTCTGGACCTTTGACAAAACCACAATTTATTTTTTGATCATGAACTAAAAACGATTCTTCCCGCTCTTCAAGGCTCTGATGCCCAGCAAATCTAGGCTCCCATTGCTCATTACCATCAGGCTTCTCCTCTTTTTCATTGTACTGCAAGGAAAACCTAGCAAATTTTCGACTTTCAAATGGCTCCACAAGTTGTGTCGTAGAATTCAGAAACTTAATTTCACAACCTGTCAAGCATGTAAGTTGAACTGATGTGAAACATGTTCCTATGACATGTAATCCCAAATGAAGTATCATAACAAAAGAATCAGAAACATGTCCTTGTGCGTGGATAAAAGCGACTAAATAAGAGGCTATTGCAGGAAATCCTGATAGGGTGAGGAAAAAACACAGAGCAGGTTTTCCTTGAGGAAGCAAATGTTTCAAGTGCTCAATAATCAACCAGTCATATATAAATTTAAATCAATTTAAATTTAACTTCCTTAACCATTTGCTTTCTAGTACAGTTTCAAAAGCTGTCCAAATTAAAATATTTAACTAAGAAAATTCTATGAACACCAAGCTTAAGCCAAGCATGAGCTCAAACACTAAAGCAAATCAAAAGAGGTTTTGTCATATACATTGTACTTATATCCAATATCACCAGTAAATGTTCATCTCACAAAATTAATCCAAAACCAAGGGGGCTTCTGGAAAAAGAGGATGAGTACATATATATTGCACACATAAAAGTAGTCCCAGGGAGGTCTTGTTCGCTGTTTTGGTCATGCATAGGAAATACCAACTGTTGGCTAAGCAATTTAATTTCAAAGCATCAATCAAGTGTTATATTGACTAAAGTAAAGCAAGTGATTGAACCAATCTATAAGTTCTGAACCAAGGGACCACACTTCTTTCTGCACTGATCTAACTAGATTGTTACAGCACATTACCCCAGTGCATCCAGAAAAAGAAATTTATAAAACATGCATCTAGGAAGCTTTATGTGCTATGGATACCATCTATAAGGACCAAAACTCCTCAACTTAAATTTTTCACTTGCACCCACTTGGGCAATCAAACCAATCCACAATCCATCGACTCCCCAAAAATCAAAACAGTTCAAGAAAGTAGATTCACCATGCAAACAAGCCTGAAAAATAACATAAATTTTGGGCACTCTACATTCCTTTTTTCTGAACAAAAATAATCATTAAGAGAAAAGCCAAGGTACTATAATGTAAAGCATAAGATATCCTCTTCTTTTGCTCTATATAATTGTTAGCATTAAGCTTTGAGAGAACCTCCTCGTTCCAAACTATAACTGTACTATCAAATACCCAGGTTTCTTTAACATATTTCAAAATCAAAGACTAGCTCAACTGCTGCAGTTCCATCCATTATTTAAGGAACACGACAAACAAGAAGCGACTTTCAAGTGAATTATAGACTAAGCAACATTGCAATATTTAACAAAATGGAACCGTCCCCGTAGGTTAATTCCCTTTGAGAAGCACAAAGCTAAAAGAATAAACTTCAATGGATATAGATGTTAACAAGCAAAGTAGCCTTGAAGGAATTGTAGGAGGGAGAGGAGATAAAAGATAAAACCACAAGAAAAAAAAATTAACAAACCTCTTCGACGCTTAGATTTCCTTTTGGTATCTGATCTAGACTTAGTTGTATATTGACTGCCACTTGATCGCCCATGACGATAATTACCATCAGCAGTATCCATAGTTATTGTGTTCAAAGATTTATCCGGTATGCTTTCAGAGAATTGATGATCATCCTTGGAAATGTTTTGATATCTAGTTTCAGCATTACTGAGATTAGATAACTCTCTCCTTCCATCTTGATCCCCATTGTCAAGGTCAGAATTGCCATAATCCTCCATATGAGGATCATGAGAGTCTATGCCATCATTGTACTCATTATCAGTATCTATTCCCTCAGTCTGCTCACCATGATTCTCATCATCAAGTGCCTGATGTTTAATCTCATCTTCATGGCTAGATTGGCCAGCTTTCTTTAGAGAAGCCTCATATTCTTTTTCATACATTTTCAACTCTTTACGACCATCTTCATTATACAACACAGTTCCTCTTTGGTATGAACCATTGGAAGTTTCATCTTGAGACATCTTATCCTTTCCATTATTGACTTTCACCAGATCATAACCCTTTTGAGCAGATTCATCTTTAGCTTCACTGCTGTCATGGTCCACATCATCCTCATTATAATCCCCGTCCCTTCTCCTGTCATCCTTATCCCAATACCTAGAATCCCGTCCATGTGCTGAACCTTGGCCAAAACCAAGTACTCTAACATCACTGGTGCGTGTAACATTTGTAAGAAAATCAACATCATTCTTCAGCTCATCATCATTATCAACAACACGATCATCTAGTTCTGCACCAGCGACATCAGAATCACATGGGTAAGATACAGACCGAGATTTTGGCATATTGTTATATGAACCTATGCAATTTAGAAGAGAAAAGACTAAATAATTCAAAATCCCTTAAACTCATGGTGATTGTATGAACCAAAGCAATTTGAAGAAAATAAGATTAAATAATTCAAAATTGCTTAGGTTCATTTTGGTTGTATGAACCTAAACAATTTAAAAAGCAGGTTAACTAACTCAAATACGAGCGACATTTCAACACCCTTCTGTGTCTAATTCAATTTCAAAATAAGGCAGATAAAAGAACACTGGTTCACGTCTAAAAATAATCATGATAATTTTTGCAATTAAGCTTCATTTTCCAATTCCTATACCTAATATCAGATTCTAATAACGTGTTTAATCTAAAACGTATTTCTGCAAAAAGAATTTTAAAAGAACAACTAACCACAAAGTGATCTACATTCCAAATAACTAATTCAAATTGAAGTTACATTTTTTCTTCAATAAAATAAGCTCCATTTAAAGTTCAAATTTTCTAGATCATTTTCCCACACTAGCTCGATAAACAACAAAGCTTACAAAAATTCAACAAAAAGAAAACAATAAATCTTCTTGTATCAAACCTTTAGTATAAGAGGAGACATAAGAATACGCTAAAACGGTAACAACAAGGACAAGGCTAAGAACTACAATAACAACAAGCGTGCCGAATCCGATCGAGAAGCTTGAAGAACGGTGAGATGTCTTATCGGATCTTGCTAATCGGCGACCACGAATCGGCTTATTATATTGTTGATGTGGAGGAGAACTACGAAGAATCCCTATGGATACGTGATCCGACGCCGTTCCGTTGGCGTTGTAATGCCCTGATTGCCTGTATTGCGCCATTTTCTTTCCCCCTTTCTTTTATTTAAACTTTTGTTTCTTAATCAACTCTTATTCGAGAATTGATGTATAAGAAGATCCAACATTCTTTACTCATTAACAAAAAAAACTCAGGATTTTTATGAAAAAATAGAAAAGATTCCTTCGTGTATTGTGTAGATACAGAGTGAGTTTAGGTGTGTGATATGTGAAAAGAATAAGAAAGGAAGATTTGGGATTTAATCTTGGTGTAGAATTATATTTTTTTAGTGATTTATTAATACTATTTCTTTTCCAATTTAAGAGAAGAGCCGTTGCCCACAGATGCATTCACGGCGGTGGTGGTGCATGTTTCAAGTGTGATCCGGATTTGGTCTCATCAAATTCTTTTATTATATTTTCTCATTTCCTCGAACAAATGAAATGAATTTTATATTTCAGTTTCTTTATTTTTTTGATTTTTGATTTTTGTGATTTAACTACAGAAAAGAAGATAAAAAAAATTAAATAAAGTAATTTCAAACTTTCAATCATCAATCTAATATAACTCTATAAATATTTATTAATCTAATATGAATTCTGTTTGTCTGTACTTTAAATGGATAATTTTTCTACAAACTACTATTCTTATTTTTCTACTAAACTATTTTTATTTTTGATTTTTCTTTTATATTTATATTATGGAAAAAGTTCAAATAAATCCCTATAACTTATCGAATGTATAAATTATTACCTAACAAAAATATTCTAATAATATATAGTACTAAGGTTCTGATACCACTAATTAGAGTTTGTTCTAACAAAAGCGAAAAATCTAAGACTAGATTTTTTGATCTCTTTCAACTTCTCGTATTTGTTTAAATAACAAGAACTAGCAACAAATGCAATAAATCCTAAAAGTGCTCAGTTTTTAAGAAAATACTTTTTAAATTCGTTTTGTCTTAAAATCAATTGTTCTAAGTGCTTAAAGAAGTAATCTATGTTTTGGTTCAATGTTTCTACAGTTGTACTTAAAGAATTAATACGATCAATAACAAAATTTAATAATCCTATTACTAAATTCTTACATGTACCATGATTTAGATAAAAAGCAATCAGGATGAGAACAATTATCAACATCAAACATAGTGTACACAATACATAATAATTCATAATATCACAATATAACACTTTAACACATGTAATTATTGCTTACTAACCTGTAAAAGTTTGACACCAACTATTACTTTTTATATTGCACAGAAATTAGTATAAATATACTTGTAATATCAACATAGGTATGAACATATACCTTATAGTAGATTAGGTCCACTAAGCTTCCACAATAAAAGCTTCACACTATTTCTTGGCTGTCATCGACGACCACCTTGAAAGACCAAAGGTTCTTCTATGTCTCCGTTATCATCTCTTTATTTGTTTTGGGTCTTACTGTGAGCACTCCTTTTAAATCCATATTGTTTAGCAACAACATGTCAAGGTATATGAGAGTTAAGAATATGATTTAGAAACCAAATGATATAGTTGATGAAGGCTAAAGTCTCCACAATCATAATGTTTGTTGTGATTCACAATATGTTCATTACACATATTGAGTTCTTGTCTTAAGCTTCTAACCACACGAATATTAGTAAGATCTAATAGACATAATTTATCTACAAACTTTTCAATAGTAGAAGGAATATATAAATGCAATTAAAAGATTAAAAGACTAAAAATTTTACTAAGAACACTCTCTCACTTTAAAGAATTTAGAAAGACTCTTTTGAATACAAATTTCTCCTTCTTGAACTTAATGAGTTTAGGGGTATTTATAATACAGAGCTGGTGTCTCTATTGCTATTTGCCATCTCAAAAAGCATCTAATAATTTTGAAATGGTCGACAGTGAGTAATGGCACATTTCAAGATAGACTTGTGATTGACAATGGTTCTTGGATTCCTTACTTTATCCAGGACTCTAAATAATACACATAAATGGATGAAATAAAAAGTAGACACAACTGGTGTCTTTAAATCATTGTCCAACTTAGTACAAACACTCATATGCTAAAGTAGAAAAATAAAGTAGCGATTATTACAATCAGATAACAAAGAGGGGCCATCTCTTTTAGTAAAGATAAGATTCCCTCTTATCTTCATTTGATTCGTGACACCTGATCACGAACATCAGTATGCTTCCATTCCAACACCTTGGATATCCATCTAGTGAGGTTCTTCATTCTCTTTTGGATCTTCTTCTTCCTCTAACTTTTGCCTCTACAACTTAAGTTGCAATTTCTTTTCTATAACAATCTTTTTCTAAAGCTCAAAAGTTTTAACTTGAAAATTCAATCTTGGATCTTTTTCTTTGAGCCTGAAACATAAATCAATTACTTGTTGACGCCCTTCTTTAAATCTTGGATCTCTAGTTTCTTCTCAAGGCAAACTATAAAACTTCATAGACATAAACATCCTCCTATCTCTTAAGATTAGAAAGTTATGATTGTAAGCTATTTAGTCTAACACTTCTTTGAACGTTTTGATGTGAATAGCTTTGTTGATGAACTTTCTATGCTCATCCTCCATTTTACTCTTATATTATCTTTGTCAAGATTTTAGGTTTTATTAGGTTGTAGCATGAAACTTGATGCAATTTACATAATTAGTAAGGATATCTGGGAGTTCCATCCTTTGCATATTCCAAGACTATGTTAGTTATTTAAAATGTGATTAACCTATACATGAACTTCAACTTTTTTATCATTGTTCTTACAATGCTTGATAGATCCTTCATTAGTTATTCCAGATCAATTTCTAAAATATTGATTAACCCAACATCTATTAGTTTTAAACTTTCCACTGCCTTTTTTGCTTTCACATAAAGACTAAGCCATCCGCTTGGTCGTTCATAGATGTATGGATGTAGTGTCGTATTTGTTTGAGTAGTTGATCTATTGAATCAATAATTTTATTACCTATAGCATATCTGATATCTCTAGGTAAATATTGATTCATCCTCTACAAAAGCTTTTTCCTTTCATCCACCATATTCGATAAGTTTTCTTTGTCTCTAGAATAGAAACCAAGCTTCTTTTCAAGCTTTTTGATGTGTGAGAGTAGCACATCCCGGACGCGGGAATGCTGCACGCTGTTCGGCGTGAAATGCCATGGTGCTTGCTCTCGAAAGCATAGACCCCTGAGTTACTACAGGAACTAGACAGATCGCGTCGAGTAAGTGATGTGGAGTCGCCACCCGGCTTATCTAGT